>PVIU01009138.1:0-78320 GCA_004026605.1 Ondatra zibethicus
AAGAATAGTGCTCTTGTGCCAGTACTCCGCAACAGTCCAGATTATTTTAACATTCTTAGTATCTTTAGAATAAATGTTTAGCCTGGAAATAAAGATGAAGCATACTTAAAGTACATTATTTCTGGCATATTTCTAAGTTTATATGTTACATTGCTTTACAACCACAGCATCCATTTCTCAGTAATAGTATAGAAGTATTCAATCCAGATGATCTCTTATGATCCCTACAATGGCCCTGTAAGTTACCATTATTATACCATCTTTTAGGTAAGGAAACTGAACCCAAACTCGCACAGCTTTGGCTGCTTCCCTGTTTAAGTAACTAGGAAGTGTTGTGGTCAGATTTTGAAAAGAAAGTCTAATTCTCAATTCTAGCCTGTGGAATTGAACACACATAGACTAAACCTGCTGTACACAAGATGTTTATCATATTCATGCAATTTTTAACCTTTTATAGACATTTCAAATATACACAAAAAATAAAAATAATGTCATAGTGAACCATTGCAGGTCAGTTTACTATGCTTTTATGGTTACTACCTCATGCTAAATTTATATATATTTACATATATAACATATATGAAATAAGTTAACTGTTAAACTACAGAGGACTGTGTACACATAGTATGATGTCCATTAAGTATAGTTATTGACACACTAAAATGTTTATGAAGGTATTATAGTGGCATGGACTATGCTGCATATATTTAATTAAAAAGCAACTAATTTAATTACACATATGTTATGGTCATAATAATTTTCTAAAAGTAAGAGATTGTGAATCTTAGATTTTTGGGAAGTTTTAGATATTTCTTTTCTTACTTTTTAGTATGATTTTGAATTGTATGCCATGAGTAGATTTTATTAGGAAAGATTAATACTTCACTAACACTTAGAAGAATATATGTGCATATTCCAATATAAAGAGAACTTATCTACCTGACTTCATATTGTAAACTTGGTTTATGTTGTAGGACGTCTTATGAGACAGAATTTTATCACCCCCCATTTAAATAAATATTTCTTACCTTACTAATTTTAAGTTTTGAGATATAATCTCAATTTTATATGCCTATAGGTTTTTTCAGAACATGCCACAATTCAAAATTTTCTAAATGTTTCATGTTTATTATCTTGAATAACAATAATATTCTGTTTCTGTTTGTGCTAATGGGGGCATGGAAGTATAAAAATGATACTGTACATTTGGATATTATTTGTGATCTGCCAGCTGTTTCATGTGGCCTTACCCATGTGCTCCTTATTCTAAAAGATTTCTTGCTTCTATGTTACTTACCCCTGAACTTCAGTAATATTTTTAGTCCTAATGTCTTCTTTTTATAGTCTTCATTTCTCATCATTGGCTATCAGGTTACTTCTTGAGCAGGCAAGCCTCTGAGAGCCTCGTTTCTTCCTTGAGTCCTTACTTTTAATTTGCTTTGGTCAAGAAGACAAGCAGGCACCTATGTGTAGGCTGCGTATAGCCCCACACTGGACAAGCACAATGAACTTGTCTGCTCAGTGCTGGAGAGGATGAACTGACCAACCAGACACAAACCCTGCCTTCAAAGAAACTTTCACCTAGCAGGAGAGGAGGCTGTGTCCCATGAAGGTAGGGAAGGAAAAGCATTTTTGGAGTTCAGGGGAGGGCTAAGCATGAGCTTACATGAAAATGGGTTCAGACCCAAAAGGTAAGGGTTTGAACAGACAAAGATTAAAGGAAAGCCCATCTCTGAAGCCATAAGCAAAGTGTGGAGGGATAAAAGGGTAAAGAATCTACAAAGAAGTGGTTGAATTTAACTAGAGAATGAAGTGTGGGAAGGTGAGTAGTGGGAAATAAATGGCCAAAGCACACTGGGCCAGGAAGTTAAAGGACTTGATTACCAGGCCAAGGAATCTGAATTTTATTCAGTAGACAATAGGGTGCTATTGAAAGTTTTCCATAGGAGAGTAACCCAGTCAGAGCTGTGCCTCCAGAAGATTAATCTGGCAATACTGAGACAAAATGGATTGGAGTAGAGAGAGACCAGGCAAAGGTGGGAGACTCACAGCAGTCCAGGCAAAAGGCAATATGGGTCCTAAGTAGGGCATGGGCAGAGGGACTGAACAAGACAGCACTGATTTATGACACATGGCAGAAGAGAATTAATCCATCATATTTGGAAGCCAGGGATAGCCCGGCACCAAAGATATCTCTGATTTTAAGCCCGAGTGGAGCCATAAACAGAACCAGGGCATCAGAGCAGGAGCAGGCCTGGGAGGGGAGAGCACCAGTTTAATTTCCTCCACACTGAATGGTGCTGAGTGGGTATCCGTTAGCTGTCTACTGGGCTTCAGGAGACTGGAGACTGCAGGGCAGAAGAAAAGCCAGGCTTGGGTATGAGTGCTTTGGAGTCATCTCTGCATTGCTGGACCGAGAGACAGAGGCAGAGCTAGCTGCTGCAGCTTGTGGAATCTGTGGGTGGCCTATTTCATGCCAGTTTTGCTGTTTGCTCTTCCTTCTTCCCTTCCTTCCTCCCTTTCTCCCCTTTTCTCTGCTCTTGGGAGGGAAATGCCTAAGTTGCTTAAAAATAAGTGAATCATTAATTCATGCAAACATAAGCTATATTCTAAAATAGTTACAAATGTATCTAATGGAACCAGTTCCATATCATCCGTAGCCTTTACTATCTCATGAAATGTATTCCCATGTGACTATAGAGAGGTCACTGTACTCCTTACCATTCAGGTTTGTAGATTGCTCATAAGACAGACAAAACTGGTAAGACCCATGATCCTTATCACTGACCACATGCAGCCAAAACCGACATTATGTCAGCATAATTTGGAGAAGACAGAGGAAAGGGCCAAGGTTGAGGGATCTATCTGTTTTAAACCTTCTGGCCATAGTTGTGATATACAGCCTGGGCTACATAACCTGCTAGGTTAATCCCATTTCTCATATTCATTCTAAAGTTTTATCAGTATTTAGACAAAAATGTGCATTTTCCACAGCTCATAAATGAGAAAACATCCAAAATGCAAATTTACTGTCAAATTCAGTTCATGTATAACAAAATACTCCCCCTCTCCCCTTTAAGTTAGAGTATGATATATGTTTGAAATGTGTTTGAAAAGCACTGTAATTTAGAGCCCTCCTGGGACAGTATGAACTGGGGGTTTGGAAAAGGAAGAAAGCCAGGCAAGATGAGCTGCAGGCTCACATGCTCATTTCCAGCCACACCCAGGGGCTGTCTACACACCTACAGTTCAAGGTGGCTGTGCTTTGCAGCTGATTTCAGTGCTTTCACAGTTCTTGTCGAGTCATGTCCTTGTGCTGCTTCTGACTGTCCCTGTCACAATCTATATATACGCATTTCAGAAGTAACTCTTTGCAGGCCCAGTGCTGGTCCAGAGTAGAAGCCAGTGTCTTTAACCCAGCCCTGTCTGTGTGGTACACATTCCATATTTCCTAACGTGACTTTCCCGGAGCTCACATGGTTCCAGCATTGTCTTGGCATTCACAGTGTACCTTCTAATGGTGCCATGGAAACTGAGGCATGCAAAACTGGCCACACAGGAAGGCAGGCCAGGATGGAGACATCCAGTTCTTCTCCACTGTCTAGATTTTCTTTATTCCAGAGGAGACTCATTTGCCCAATGACACACTGGGCTGATTGGCTTTTAATTTAATAAGTTAGACTTTGTAAATCTGAAAATTACCAACTTCTAAATTAATTTTGACATCTCATTTTCTCAGTGAGTGTTTATTGAGGAGGTACTCAGTCTGGGGAATTCTATTCAGTTGTTAAACCTAGAACTAGCGGCTAGCGGAGTGATTCTGATGTGTCCTACCTACCACCAAATTTTAGACCTGACCTAAATTCAGAGCATAACCAAGCTGATATCAATTCTTTATCTTTATGGAACCCTGAAGAGCATTTCTCAGCATCTTGCTCCCCTGGGTCAAGTCTTCTGTGATCTTCATTTATGTTGTTCCCATCCCTCTTCTTCTATTCTTCAACCCCATCACTTCCCATTGCCTTTCCCCTAGGCTGTGGTTCTTTTGCTTTAATTCCACTCAGTTGGGTGAGCTAAAGGCTTCATTAAAGTTGTTTATCATAAGGTATGGATGAGGTTCCTCTTAGAGAAGTTTGTGCTTCAAAAAGTATTTTGCTTGACAATTAGGTTTGCCCTTCTCCTCTTCCTCCTCCTCCTCCTCAAGAAAAAACATGTAAAGACAGAAATTTTTTAATAGGTCCTTGTGACATATTCTCTTTATTTTCTGCTACCCAATTAAAAAAATTTTTTTGAAGAACATGAAAATTATCCAAGCATTCCTATGTCTAAACCACCACTGATAACTCAGTTCTCACTCTCTGTCTCAGACCTACATGCCTGAGATGCAACAGGATTTCTCTGGGGTTGTTTCAACCATGCTGGACCCACTTATTCCAGATTTGTTCCCAGTCCAGTTCCTTAGACTTGGATCCATCTTCCATTTATATCAAAACACTGTTTCTTGGTTCTACCTCTTTGGACTTTGTTAATGTATAGTTAACTATCAGTTAGTGAAGCAGAGAAAATACAAGCTATTGAGTCAGATATGATTACTAGACATGACCTTTAGTCAGTCATTTATCTTCTCTCTAAGTCTATTTCCTAATATATAAAATGGGAGCATGGTAAAGATTACACATGATATGTGGATAGGGTCAGGAACATTTCATTATGAACTCAATATATGTGTTATTTGTTGAAGGAGGGAGGGCCTGCTTTTGGTTCCGACTGCCCAGTTAGCTTACACCCAAAATAATCACACAGAAACTGTATTCATTTAAACACTGCCTGGCCCATTGGTTCTAGCCTCTTATTGGCTAACTCTCGCATCTTGATTCAACCCATTTCTAATAATCTGTATGTCATCACGAGGTTGTGGCTTACCGGGAAATATTCTAACCAGTGTCAGTCTCAGGCAGGAGCTTCATGGCGTCTGTCTGACTCTGCTCTTTTTCCCAGCATTCAGTTCAGTCTACTCTACCTATCTAAGTTCTGCCCTATCAAAAGGCCAAGGCAGTTTCTTTATTAAACCAATGAAAGCAACACATAGACAGAAGGACCTCCTATACCAGCTACTGTCATTAATTACTATCTCTGTCCCCTCCAATAACTTTGATTTGGAGTTCTCCTACTGATTACCTAAGAGAATCTCATTCTTGACTGTTACAGGCTAGTCAGTACTAGTGTCATGGGATACGTTTTATAAATAAATAAATAAATAAAGATAGAGACCACATATTTCCTGAATCAAGACTTAGGACCAATTTTATCAAAACAAGCATATTCATATGTATAACAAAGGGCAAAGTTTGAGAGTTAGGGATTCAGTCCCATTGGTAGATTACTTATGTGGTGTGCGCAAAGTCCTGGGTCCAATACCCAATTCTGCATAAACAAGGTATGGTAGTGCACACCTGTAGTTCCAGCACTCAGAACGGGGAGGCAAATGAATCAGGAATTCGAGGTCATCCTAAATTACAAGGTCATCCTTGACTATATAGCAAATTCCAGACCCTTGTCTCAAAAAAATAAAAATAAAAATATTAAAAGACAAAATATCACCAGGTAGTGGCAGTGCATGCCTTTAATTCCAGCACTCAAAGAAACAGAAGAAGGCAGATCTCTATGAGTTCAAGGCCTTCCTGATGTACTGAGTGAGTTCCTGGACAGCCAGAGAGATACACAGAGAAATCTTGTTTCAAAAAACAAAAAAAAAGTAAATAAATAAAAGACAAAATATAAAACCATAAGTCTTCAAGAAAATCAAAGGTCTCCTGTACCTATCCTTGAATATGAATTCCATATAATAGACAAAGGCAAATTTTAGTCACAAAGCAGTGCTAAATAAAGTTAGCATTGTCTCCCAATAACTCATTGTATTAAGAAAGGAAAGCTGATCACAGTGGGAAATGTTGTCAGCATTTCATGGAGGTATTTTTCCAGAGAAAGAAGACAACAGAGACTCAGAAGGCATTGGAGAATTGAGTACAAACTCTACCACTTAAAATACATAGGCAAAAAGACAAGCTTAATTGGTCAAATTCTTCAATTTATCCAAGTCTTAGTTCCTTATCAGTAAGAGATTGATGATACCCATCTTGAAGGCATGTTGTAAAGATTAGAAAGTGTATATGGAAGTCTGTCTTAATGTTTGGTCTAAATAAGTGTATTTCCTGGAAATCTAAAGCCAGATTTCTTTTCAAGATGAAAAAGGAACTGTAATTATGCCCACTTTCCTCATATAACCAAACTCTATAATATAAAAACAAACAAAACTTATCTAACTGCTGTATAACATAGAAATAAACATTTTCTGTAATTACTTTTTAACCCCAATTTTCCCTCTAAGTATACGCAGATAATCAGATTGACTATAAATTAAGTACCTTTCAACATAGATTTCTAAAAGGGAGCTTTCAAAGGCTTCCTCATATACTTTAGGAGAGGAATCTTCTGTTATTTTGTAAGAAAAATAACATACTCTGAGACAGTCATTAAAAGAAATGGTCTGCTGACATTTTAGGGCAAAGTACAGAGGCACCTATGAGCTCTCACTCCAAGGGATTCCCCATTCCTGTGTAGCTAATGCCTCATTTCCAAGTAGAAATACTACTTTCTAAATAGATCTTGAGCATTTTAGATTAGTTGAGAAATTATATGCTGAATATTTTTTGTTTCTTATTTCTAATGAATCAGTAATTTTGACCTTCGTTCCATATGCCTCTTTAATTTATGGTGAAGAAAATAATACTGATATTTCAAAAATTAATACACATTCTCAAGCCACCAAGTTTCCAAATTATGATATTTCCAATGGCAAATAAAATAGCATGCTGTCCGTGCAGTTAGTGATTTGAGGCAATTTGAACATCATGATAAGAGAGGGGGAATTACAAGCAGTGTTATAATTAAAGGTCTGTTGAGTCTTCCGTTTAAATGCCATTGTTGAAAGATTTTTCACTCAGATGTCAAAGTCTGTGGCCAGCCAAAACTTGGCATGCTAGAACCGATCCCAGAGAAACATTGTGTTCTACAGATTGAAAAACCAAAATCTGTTAAGAACAGAAATGTTGGGCTTGGTCTGATTTCTCATGAATCAGAACCAGAACATAGCCAAATACCACCTCCTCTTTATGAAAGGAAGTAGTGCAGGTGGATCCTAATGGGAAATGTTTGTTCCCATGGATAATGAACGGAAATTATCATTTGATATCAAAATACAGTGCCAGGGTTACAGTCATATTATTAAAGCATGTTTCTTTGAGAAGTTCAAAGTGAGTTAGAAGCCTCTTCTGGTTGATTCTTTGTGGATGTGAAATGGGGAGCAATATTTACATGCCTCCCAAGGTTTGCATTGAGGTTCAGATTCTCCAAATCTCATTCCTGTTAGGAGGAACACCTGAAATAAAGCACTATTTGCTTCACTTGCTTCCTAGAAATAGATTCCCACATGCTATGTTTCCCTAGAAAGAGATTTCCAAATACCTTGTTTCCCTTTCAGTTTGGAAGCTATAAACCCATAGCCTGGAGCTGCAACTAGCTAGCCTATAATTTTTGTTCTTAATTTATATTTGATCTGTGGAATATTTTAAAATAATTAGATCCAGCTTTTAAGCACAAAGAGATTTCCAAAATATCCAGATTTTTCTGGCTTCTCTCGAAAAATTGAAGATCTGGCAGCATTAAACCCACATCCGCACGTGGCACCAGTACCGGAACGGAGTGGCAGCTGCTCCCTTCAGACAAGCCGCGTACTCTCCAGCTTGACAACCCCATGGCTCCATATTTCTGTCACCCCCACTTCTCTCATTTTCTCTGCCACCATGGCTCAGCTCTGAAGGACTGAGACTTTCCTTTCACTGCTTGTCGTAGTTGTGTTAATAGTCCTTGCTTACCTGGCTATAGTCCTGTTAAAGCTCTCGAACTTTTCCCCTACATATGACCAGTGCAAAGGCTGTGCTCAGTGACACTCACAAAAGTATTGTTCAAGTGGTGAAAATCAGATGGCAAGAAAATGACTACAAATAGGGCTTGATTTACTATATATCAATACATTCACAAAATAGAATACTGTTCAGGACATTAAATATATGCCTCAAGAGAATGCAGGTCACAAAACAATGTGTACAACAATATTTTTGTTTTGTAGGAGAACAGTGTATTCAAAAAGGCTGAGGAGATACGTAAAGGCAATGTTAGAAAAGCATGTGTGTATACAAAAGTGTTTACACACATAAGTTCATAAGGAAAGCCCAACAGTAGCTCTTGGAGATGTCCCACGTGGCTTCCTTTCTCCATTTTGACTCAGGGTTGAAGCTGTTTTCCAGTTCTCCATCTAGAACTGGTTTTTCTCCTTACCTTTATTCTGTATACATGGATGCAATGAAATTAAGATTCCTGTAGTTGTTTTAAATAATAGGAAGGTCATTCTTACTCGGCTACATGCTACATTGCCAGCAAGTCGAAGCAAGAACCCCTGTTCTTGTGCTGGCCTTAGATCTGCTTCTTCTTCTGAAGCACCTTTAGATGACACAAAGAATTACTCAAATGCTAAAGAACACACACAAAAACTTGAAACAGAAAAATCACACATACAGATGTACTTAACACAAACTCTTAAAGGCCAGAACCTAAACTTATCGCAGCAAAGATATGCCAGTGTGAAGAAGCAAAGCTACCAGGCAAAAGGCTGCTAAGTGTTTGTAGAAATTCTACTGATCCTAATACTAAGCACAATGTCTGGAAGATAGGAGAGATCAAAAAATTGCTGAATAAAATTCAAGTAAGTTCACTCTCCCACCAAGGAATAATTTTAACCTTCGTATGAAGAATCTCAGTTGTCTTTTAAATAAAAATAAAATAATGATGTTTGAATTTTACTGGTTTCTCTTAAAACATCAATATCATTTGTCTCCCAGCTAGTTTAATACAGTATTTTTCAAAAAAAAAAGTTTAGTTTATAATTTTGTAGCTTCATGAACCTAGAGAAAGAATACAAAGGAATAAGTCTTTTCTTTAAAAAAAAAAAGAACAAAAAAAACTTCTTATTTAAAATTTTTTTTTCATTTTACATACCAACCACAATTGCCCCTCCCTCCCTTCCTCCCACTCTCCCCACTTACCCCCCACCAAACCCGAGACAGTCTTTTCAAAGATGGGTTCTATAAAGACAGCCCTATCTCTTAAGTATGCCTGGGTTTGCCAGCTTCATTGTTTCAAACTTGGCTCTTGACATCCAACCTCTGTTTCTTGAAGCATTCTTCCCTTTTGTCTTCACAGCCTCTGTTCTCACAGTTCACCAGTTTATCTCATGGTCCTTCTTGCTATTTTATCCGTGTTCCCTTCATCTTCCTGTCAATGTAAGGCTGCCTTTCTTTGCCTCCTTCGTATTCCTGGAATCTAATCAGTTTTTTAAAAGTTCTCCCTAAAGATCTGAAACTGATATTGGCCTGTAGATTCTGGAACCTTCCTACAGAAAATAAAATCATTCTGGTTCTGCCCTTGGTATCTCCAATTTCAACGACTGTCTCTTTGAGTGTCACAGAAGCCAACCAGGTAGATCCCAAACACATTGTGCTTCTCTCTCTCCATGTTCTCACTTATCCCATACCCTTTGCCTAAATCATATCCCTCCAATTTCCAATTGTTGAAATTCCCCCCATATTCTAAAATCCATCTCACACACACAGCATCGTTTGGTAGTCCTCAAGCCACTGAACCATACAGAGTCTTATTAACAACTCTTATGATTCCTCCCTGTTGTGTTTTAATCATGTGATGGTTATATTCCAACTATAAGGTTATTGACTTCCTACTGATCTTTGGAGCTATGAGGTCCTAGTAGGTCCCTTTACTCACAACAGACATGCATTAAATATATATTGAATTAAATTGAATTTATAAGCATGTTAGGACTTAAGTGATATAGAAAGTTCACCTTGCCCCAAATATCTCCTCTACTTTTCAAGTCATAATAACTTGTTGGGAGCTTTCTTTTCTCTAGATGTAGGGATTTCCTATAAGTTTTTTTGTCCCTGGAAAATAAACTGTTGGCTATGTAATATTTTGATTTTTCTTTCAACCAAGAGACAATGATCATCTACTAAAAGAAAACAAAATCCTAAAGAATAAATCAAAGTCAGATACATGGTAGAGGGTGAAGACTAGGAAAGAGACCTAGAAAGAGGCAAGAGTTTAGGTATGTTACTTAACCAGTTGAGTGCCTTGTTATCTCATCATTAAAGTGCATGATAACAGTAATTTATACCTTGTAAAGATGTTATTAAGTCTAGCCAAATTAGACTTTTACAAATTACAATACTTGCAAAGTATTGAGGATAATACCGGACTGTTGTAAATGCTAATAACTGGTAACATCATGAAATAGCTATGTGTGGCTTACATATATATACTTCAAATATACTCATATATAGTAACTATACATATATGATCAAAAGATAATACATATATGGATTTTTATATAATAATTGTTCTAACTGTTATTCCATTCATGGCAAGAAACCTGTGGATAATCCATGTGGGACCTTAAGCTCCTGGTGATACTGGGTATAAATAAGAGACCAAATATTGTCAGACAGGCCCAGTTCAAAGCACACTTCTGCCACCTCCTAACTGTGTACAGCGTAGAGTCACTGACCCTGTCAAAAACTCAATGTCTCACTTGGAAGCTGGGGTAACTCTGTCTTTCCCTTCTGATCTGAGGACTGAGAGAGTTTCTGCCCCCTATTCATCCTAAGACCAGACTTTCTTCTTGCGGTGAATGCTGTTCTCTTCCTGACCTTTGCATTTATTTTCTTGACAAATTAGATTTCAGACATTTTGTCCTGAACAAACTTAGAAGAAATGACTGGCACTATTTTAGAAAAGTGGTGGCAGCACCAGCTACTAATTTCAAATTATTAATAATTTAATATAATAGTGAAAAGTTGAAATGTGTACCAATTAATATGTTCCAAGCCTAATGGAGAACAAATATGTACCAAACTGTAGCTAAATCCTTAATCTAGAGCACACTTACTATCCAGTCAGGGTTTTTTTTTTTTCTTTTTATAAAATGTCTTCTACCTATAGAAATCATTAGTTGTACCAATGAAATTTTACAGATGGTAGTTTTTCTAAGCAAGGGAATTTGGAATTTTATTGAAAAAAAATTATGTCCCAGTTAGTCCTATTTGAAGGATATATAAGGACGGAAGACAAAACAAAAAAAAAATACAGTTCTGAAAATATCTACAAACTCCAGGCCGTTTGGATCTGAAAGAGAAAGAACCTTATAGTGTCCCTTATTGCATTTAGCCTTGTTCTTGTAGTGCTGTGATGTGGCACTTAATGCTCCAGGGGACCTAGAGCAAGTGTGACAAATGCAACCAAAAGTATCATGAAAATGAGCCCCTTAACAGCGTCTGAGCTGGTCTGCAATGGCCTCCGGAAATCCCCCCAGCTATTCTCGTCCTTTTTATCTACTACATTCTCTGACTCAAAGGGAAACCTCACTTCACCTCCTTGACCAGAATTGAGCAGACATTGATTTGGCTACCTGGTGCTTTATTTATTCATTCATTAGTCTTCACCATTTGTATTCCAGTAGAACAAAGGAATATGTCTTTCTTTGCATTAATTTTAAGGATGTGCAAATATATGTCTGCCAGAGCATGCATATTTATGTTTATGTAATTTTATGAATAGCTGGCTTTAACTTAAAATATTTCCAGTCAAAATTGCAGTACATAGAACCTCACGGTCAACGTGATTGTGCAGAATGTCTGTACTTGACACATTAGCTGACTTCCTAAAAGTCTTGCACATTAAGTGAGCATTTTAAAAGAGAACCATGTTTTCCATTCACTTCTATAATTAGTTAGGTTAGGTGTCACATGGGAAAAATAAGAGGCCCAGTACATAATCTTTTTAAAAAATTAAGAATTGCAACTTTTACTTCAGTGATAATGATGCATTTATCTATAGACATCTTATGTGAATTAATTGCCCCCCCAAGAAAAGCCAATAAGAAGTGAATCCAATTAAATAGCAGATAGTTTGGACGCAAATGTTCTTTATAAACCACCACTGGACACAGAAGGAAACTCAGAGAGTGTTAAGTCAGGGCTTGTTCTCCTAGTTAAGAGTACACAGCAGAAAGGGTAGGATTGAGTACACAAACCTTGAAACAGCGGCTCGTGATATTCAGATGTATTCTTTACACAACTACATTAATGATTTATAAGAAAATATACTACAAATTCCCTTCTGTTTACAGGACTCAGAGTGGGCACCACATTCTCATAGCTGCTTAAATAGCATTAATGTAGGAGCTTTTCCTCTGAACACAGAATACAGATTTCTTTAAGCAATTTGGCTGTTTAAAGCAGTAACTGTTTGCTTTGGGGCAGAATGCATGTTCCCGTTCTTTTAAATCTTGAGCCAGTGTCTTTGCTACAAACTTTCCTACAGGAACACACTGTTGAACTAATGAACATTTCTAAATAGATCCTTGGGATTAAGCAAGTAAAAAATGGCCTTTGAAGATATTTTTAAACCCTTAGTACCAGCTTTAGGTGCCATGCTTTTTTTCAAGTTCGTAATTCTGAATTTATTCTTACTTAGGGAATCTTTCCCAAGTCAAGTTAGTCAAAATGGAACTATAATAAATTCTACATCACTGACTGCTTAGTGTGCAAGTAATCATGAACAAAAAGAGATCATGTGGGGAATTAAAGAAAATTCATCCTTAGTTACAACTTTAGTTATAAAGTGACATATTAGAATTGCTCAGTGGGGACACTATAGATATATGTGCAACATACATGTGAAAACACATATGAGCTACCATCCCCAATGTACTGTACAATTCACTCTCCTGATGAAGAGTAAGTAATCATAATAGCACCACCAGTCAGGATCCTTAGTTCACAAAGCATTATAGATACATCATCCATTTTAATTCTTAGAACAACGTGTTTGCCAGGGCACATGTCATCCGCATTTACAAATAGTATGTGAGGTTTGAAAGGACAGATGACTTGCTTCAGGACACAAAGTTCTTAGAGGGGACAGCTGCCTCTCCTGACTCACACATTATGAGCGGCTTAGCAGCAGCAGGGACCACTGAACCTTTGCCATCCCATAGCCATCCTGCAAGGCACAGAGGAACTCTAAAACGTGATGTGGAGTCTTTACTCTCCAGAGGAAGGAAGATCCTCAGGCCAAAGGGATATATACAATTCCATGCAAGAAGGAAAAAATACATTTCACAATCTTCTACGAGGTGGCTTTTTCCTACTAGCAAAGAGGCCTTTGTAAATACTGAATTTATAGTATTTAGATACTGAAGAAATCCTGATGATTTTCTATAAAAATTGTGATTATATTTAACATGGTTATGTTAGTCCTTTACAACCTGTGAGGAATGTGGACTTCTAGATCGAAAAAGGATCTCAATCCTAATTTGAACAATCCTTCACACCTTCTAGGATTTATGCTTTTTTCACTAAAATTTAGGTGAACATAATCAGTTTGGGTTCCAGGAACATCTTTTTTTTAAATGTTGTCTGGAAAGCCCAGTTATAATGGACCACCTTTCTCAAAGGAGTGGACCTGAACGTTGAGAAAGAATCATGATTATGAATCCCACAAGCCACATACTTTTGTTGTCAGTACTGAATCCAAAGTTGTCACTAAATTTTGCAATCCAGTGAATAGGGAGAGTTTCAGATCAAAAAGAACTCAGTACTTGGTTCTAGAGCCTAACAATGCCAGGGATTCTTGTTCCTGTATCACACCCTTCAGTTATGTACAAGCATCCGATCAGCATTGGAACTTGACTACTTGCAACTTGACAGGATTTCTCTGTGTAACCCTGATTGGCTTGGGACTCATTTTGGAGACCAGGATGGCCTCACACTCACCAAGATCCACCTACCTCTGCCTTCCACCTGGGATTAAAGACATGCACCACCACCACCCAGCTGAGAACTTGGAATTTCTTAATTCTTTACTGTTACTATCTCAGAGTCTCTGTCAATATAAAATACCATGATGTCCTCCACACCTTGGTATTAGAACACTTGCAGTCCAAGTTGACTGTTCTTCCACAATAAGTAATTCTGAATTATAATTTTTATTATTTATTATTTTAATAAGTCCCTTTACATAAATGTAATTTGTTCCATCTTATAGGTGGTGAGATCAAGATCATGGTCTAAGGTCACATAGCAAATTTTAGAGCCACAGTTATACCCAGGCTAGCAAATAATCTCTTAGTTCAGCATGCTTTTTCCTAGCCTTGTTGAACTTTACAGATTTACCCAGTAACAGAGGTTCTTTAAAGTCACATAAAGGGCTTGCCAAAATATAGATACTCCAGCATCTACCTCTACGTATCTGATTGAGAAAGCCTAGAGTAAACACCAAGGATTTACAATTCCAGCAAATTTCTAAGCAACATCAATGTTTCTGGTCTGAGGAGCATTCTTTGAGGAGCACTGACCAACAGACTGCATGTGCCAACAGTAAGGCAAGAGGTTTTCTGAAAGAAGTTAGCTCTAGAGATGGTACCTTGAACTGCTTATTTCTCCATTTCTAACCTCCATTGTGAAAGAAAACTATGGACTGAGGACTAGGAAAGAAAGACTAGTATTTTGAAAGAATTCAGACCTTCTGGCAGTCAAACATTGGACTAGTATTTTGAAAGAATTCAGACCTTCTGGCAGTCAAACATTGGATGCTAATGGCTGTAGAGATGGTTCCAAAGTTAAAAGCACTTGCTGCTCTTACATAGGATAGGAGTTTGGATCCCAAAACCAACATGGCAGGGTCAGAGAGTCCCAACTTCCAGAGGTATCTGATGCCTTCTTGTGGCTTCTGTGAACACCTGCATACATATAGCATATACAGAGACACATACACATAAATAAAAGTAAAAGAATTGGACACTGAGATCCTTCAGCTTCCTTCTAACTAGAATTTCTGTTGTGAGTTAACTAATGTGAGTGTCATCCCTCAGCAAGTGTCATTATATGGATCTTCAATGGACCCCTTCACAACATGTTTTTTTAATTTTTTATTTATTTATTTTATTGAGCTATACATTTTTCTCTGTTCCCCTCCTCTCCCCTCCCCTTCAGCCCTCTTCCATGGTCCCCATGCTCCCAATGTACTCAAGAGATCTTTTTTCTACTTCCCAGGAGTCTCTTTTAGGGTCCTCATTGTTGTCTAGGTTCTCTGGGATTGTGATTTGTAGGCTGGATTTCTTTGCTTTATGTTAAAAGCCACTGATGACTATGATATGATATGATAATTGTCCTTCTGGGTCTGGATTACCTCACTCAATATGATATTTTCTAGCTCTGTCCATTTGCCTGCAAATTTCAAGATGTCATTATTTTTTTCTGCTGTGTAGTACTCCATTGTGTAAATGTACCACATTTTCCTTATCTATTCTGCAGTCAAGGGGCATTTAGGTTCTTTCCAGTTTCTGGCTATGACAAACAATGCTGCCATGAACATAGCTGAGCACATGTCCTTGTGGCACAATTGAGCATCCTTTGGATATATACCCAAAAGTGGTATTGCTGGGTTTTGAGGAAGGTTGTTTCCTAATTTTCTGAGAAATCGCCACACTGACATCCAAAGTGTACCAGCTTGCATTCCCAGCAGCAATGCAGGAGTGTTCTCTTTTCCCCACAACCTCTCCAGCATAAGCTGTCATCAGTGGACAACTTGTTTTAAGAGCATGGCTTTGTGTGAACCTAGGAGGAAGTTCTTACAGAAAAAAGAAAAGACTTATCCATAGTTTGTCAGCCAGACACTGTGACTGATAAAGGCTCTTGTAACATGAGCCCAGTTAGAACCAACAAAGTAATATATCTGCCAAAGTGAACTTTTAAAGAAAAGCTAAGAAATTTTAGTTATATCGAAAGATAATATCCAGACCAATGTAGATGATGGTGCCAGTATTAATTTCCTGGGCTTTTATGACAAATTACCACAAGCCTGATGCTTTAATACCATGCATATTTATCCTCATTACAGTTCTGAAAGCAGAAGTCTGAACCTGTTTTACTGCACTAGAGGCAAGGTCTTCCTAGAACCCATTCATTTTGGAGATTCTAGAAGACAGTTCACCATCTTGCCCTTTCTGTCTTTGAAAACCTCGCACTCCTTGGCTTGCAGCCCCTCTCTTGGATAGCTCCAACTCCAGCTTCTTCTGCCAACATATCAGCTAACTGATCCTCCTACCTCTTTCTTATAAGAACTTGTGGCTATATTTATAGCCTACCTAGGAAATCCCGGATAATCTCCCCATCTTAACAGTGTTTGCTTAATCACATCCACAAGACCCCGTTAGCCATATAAGGTAAACTACAGGTTCTGGGAATTAGGACATGGGTGTACTGTGAGGCTATCCATCAATCTGCCTAGCACAGTTCCTTTGCAATATGTTCATAAAATTAAATGTATAGTTACCCCTTTATTATCATCAGAATTTAAGACTTATTTTAATAGAGTTTCTCCAAAAGGACAGAGAGCAGAATTGTGAAAGCCAAGAATACGAAAGACATCTTGCAAAGTATGGGCAAAGCAAGCAGGGAGAGGGACAGAGGAATTTGACTTTCAAAATGGGTCCTTTTCTTCAGTTGTTTGACCTTAAGCTTATCAGATAAGCCATGTCTACAACTTAGCTTTCCTAGGCTACCAAGAAAACAAAGCATCTACTGAAGACCTTTTTCTTCTGTTATATCACTAAATTGCATTTTAAAACCAAGGACTTGCTAACCATCTTCAATATTCCAATATTCTCTTCTAATTCAAAATTCACTTAAGTTTGATTTTAGAATATGAACTCTAAGTACTTTCTGTAAAAATAGTGGTGAGACTATAAAAATAAGTAAACTATAAGTACTTTCATTGGCTAATTTTGTTTGTTCATTTGTTTTATTTTATTTTATTTTATTTTTGAAACAGGGTTTCTCTGTGTAACAGTCCTGTTTCTTTGTCCTGAAACTCACTTTGTAGATCAGATTGGCCTCAAACTCATAGAGATCCGATCCACCTGCCTCTGCCTCCAGAGTACTGGGATTAAAGGCCTGTGCCTTCACCGCCCAGTGGCTAATTCTTAAACATCCTACTGAATAATATCATTTAGATCATCAGATCACTAGTGTTAGGGTAATATACACACCCATTTTATGCATTTAGGGCCTAGATAAAAATGTGGTCAAGAACTGTCAAGCTATTTGGTACTTCTAGCTTTTATGGGATGTTGCCTACCAGTGTGAGCAGTAGTCATTTGAGACAATACATTAAATATGCCAAACAAGCTGGGCAGTGGTAGTTCACACTTTTAATCCCAGCACTCAGGAAGCAGAGGCAGGTGGATCTCTGTGAGTTCGAGGCCAACCTGGTCTACAGAGCAAGTTCCAGGACAGGCTCCAAAGCTACAGAGAAACCTTGTTTCAAAAAACCAAAAGAAAAAAAAATGCCAAACGAAATGGAAAGGTCTCGTTCCCATAGAGGTCAGCCTCAATGCATTAGTGACTAACAAGAAGGCAGTCACTGAGAGATCATTGAGCAGTGAAAAAGAAATGGGGACAGGCTGTTTGTTTATCTGTTTATTGTATTTAGGCCTATTTGCAGATAAGGTCATGGAATTGACTTATGATTTTCAAAAGGAAATAGGATTGGTTTGATACAAATCTCCCTATAGAATGAGGGTCACCCCTTAAGCACCAACTTTTAAGTGATTAAGTGATAAGAGGACCACAAAGAATCATGTGGAAGAAGTTTGTAAGAAAGAGGACTTTGAGAGCTGAACCGGAAAAGGTGCTTGACAGTAATATGCGGAGCTATGGCATTTATCAGTATGTGCAGAAGAATATGCATGGAATTTTGAACTAAAAGCTGGAGAAGCAAAGGTCTAAAAGCTCTCATGCATAGTAAATAAATTAGCCCCTTTCTCTGTTTTCCATACGCCTTACATTTGGTGGTTTATTCATGTAGGTGTTCACCAGTAAAGTGTCATATACTGTGTGTGAAGTTACTTGTTTGTGCATGTGATTAAGATATAGGCCTCTGGGAGCTTTTTGTGGTGTTGTGTGCACACAGCCAATCTTTATAGACCAAAAGTTCTTAAGGAGAGGGTGTATCTACTTTTGACTGTCAAGCTTCTGAACTTACTAAACTCAGCTTTCTCGTAAAACATTTGAGGGTTTTATAAAGCAGCTGCCAAGTAAGTCAGGGTCTGTTGACCGAATTGCTAGCTATTCTAAATGAGACTTATATTACTATGCTATATGTATAGTACCTAGTCTTTTTGTCTACTCTAAAAAGAGCAGAAATTTCATTGACATATTTATGCTAAAAAATACATAGAATAAAGAAATTATTTTATCATAATCAGGTCATCAGTTCTTGAAATATCTACTTGTGTGTGTGTGTGTATTATTGGAATCCTGTCACCAACGAAATGGTTTAATAATCTGTTTATTTAAAAAAAGAAAGAAAAATAATAATCTGTTTATTTGAGTGCCAAATAGAAATCCTAGCTTCAACTAGTTCTCTTGTTTTATAATGATTTTCATTCTTTTCCCTATTTATTTATTTATTACATGTCCACTATATACTAACCATTTCTTGTGGAGGGGAAGTAGCAGCCTAAGTGATTATGCAAACCTTAACTATAACTACATGTTTGTGTGTGTTCACATGCTTTTTAAAAGAGCATGTCTTTGACAGGGAGTGAAGGATAGCATTGTCAGGGGACAAATTAAAGAGACACGATGTAATTATCCAAACTGGAATTAAGCCAATTAATAACCTGTGTGCTAACACTACCCTCAAAGTGCTAAAAATACCATCAGATACTTAAATGCCCTGGTGGTCATGGTCAGCAGTCTTCCCCTCCCCCAGTCTCAACTCTGTGCCAGGCATGTGCACCCTGACCTCTGACCTAGGGCTGCATCTGAGAGGCACCCAAGAAACAGTCCAAACTCCCAAGCTTCTCTAACATGATGATGAGATTCATTATTTCTACTGAAAATTTTAAATGCATTTTATTCATTTACTGTTCATTTAACCTACTAGCTTGTGAAACCTACTGGGTGCCAGGATAACACTGTTGTAGAGAATGCAGGCTTAAGGTCATATTGCCTAGGTTTAATCCCAGCTCTGTTTACAGCTCCATAATTTAGCAAATCTCCTGACCTCACTGTAGTTGAGTCTCCTCTGCTTTGAAATGGAGACACAATGTTGCTGTGACAGTAATTTATAATAGAAGTGCTGAATCCAGAGCAACTGTCCCAGAATGTACTGGCTCTCATCCTTACTGTGAGCCAGGAAATATTCTTGAATTTGGAAATAATGAAATTTTGTGGCTTTCAGATGAATTAACATCTTGTAAATTTAGATTTTATAATTTTAGGGTTCAAAACTTCATTGATCTCCATTGCCAGCCCTTTTAATATAAGTCTGCATCTTCCATCTTTCTTTCTTGTTTGGTTTTATGTCCTGAATTGCCAGGTTTCAGATAGAACACACTCGGCACACCCATAGTTCATAATTGTGCTTATTTAACCTTCATATTAAGCCTTCTTCAATAATTACCAGGTAGTTACAAGTCTGTGTACTTCCCTTATATTAATTGTCTCTACTATCTTCAGCTGAGCCAGTGCCATCACTTTTTACAGATGGGAAAACTGAGGCTCTGAGCAGTGCTCTGTCTCGTGAAGTGTTATAAAGCTGTGCTGGCTGTGAAGCCTGTGCCCTCCATGTGCAGCGTGCCAGCATGCATTTGTAAACACCTCCCTTCCCTGCCCTGGGCTTCCCCTATCACATAGTTTGAGACCTGCAGGAAGATCAGCCAGCGTCAAAATCAGCCCTTTCTCTCTGTCACCTCCAAACTGGCTGTGGACCTTGTATTTCTGGCTAGTCACAACAGCTATTGGTAAAGAGGTCAGTGTGCAAATAAACTAAATCACATTGGCTCTGACTTCTTTCTGGTGCCTTGCTTTTGAGTGGCTTCTAGGTCCCTGACATTCTTTCGGTTTTCTTCTTTCACCCTAAGTAGCACCGTCGTTACTGAAGCATGACTGACAGGTTTTGCTTTTATATACATCATGATTCTTGTTTTAGGACGAGAGGCTTAATCTCTCCAGTAACATCTGATGGCACTGTTCTTTTTAGAAGCACCCCCTCCTTTTAAAACGCACACCCTCAATTTTCTGTTGTCAAGAGAGAGCTCCTTACTAAATGTGATCATTTGTCCCCCAAAAAGGTGTAATCAAATTCATGAGCAAATAATACAATTGCCCCCCTTTTTTGGTGGCTAGTTTTGAATTGAAATATATCAGAAAAGTTGCCCATAGCTAATCATCAGGTAGAAAATCTCATTAGTAATTTAAAACTCTATCATAAGCTGGAAGATTCAATCCCTTTCACCCACACTGTGCCCGTATTTTGAAAATGTGTTGTCTGAAAAAGCCATATCTTCTTACATGGTGGCACATAGCAGATGATGTTCACTGAGGAGATTGTGAAGTCTGGGCGAGGTCTTTGCAGATCAATCTACTGCCTGTATTAGCTTGAAAATGTAGCACAAGCTATCCCTTGCTCAGATGGGACCTTATAATGTTATATTTGTCTGCTTTATTCTAAGAATGAACAGAAAACAAAAAAAAATTTCCCCTTGGATATAGATATTTGGGGTGAAATGGAGGGTTTTGCACTATTTCTTAGATGGAAGAATCTTGTTATACTGGAGACAAGGGTGATTTTCATATCTGTTGGGCCAGAATCTTTAATGAATTCTAGCAGTTTGGTGATCCATGAAACAGCTTTCCAGGCTTCTAGAACTCTGGGTTCTAGTATTAACACAGTTACTGCCTTTGTGATTTATTGCTCTGAGTTTCTGGGCCTCAGTTTCCTCCCTTGCTGAATAAAGGATGGGAGAGGTTCATCTCTGTGTCTTTTCCCAGCTTTGTATTTTCTAGGTCTGCAAATCGCCTTCAGTGTCTGCCATAGTCTGCCTTGCCAGCTCTGTTTGTCACAAAGATTAATCCATTTTAACTGTACCTTGGAGTGCACCCGGGAGAGGAGGATGGATGGATTGTTTTGCACCTATTATTGCATCAGAACTTTTGCCTTTTTAGACAAGATCGTGCCATACCTAAAATCCGTCTGCCTGTCTGCCCACTGACTTTGTCTGTGCTGATCTCTTTCCATGGTGCCTCTTTTTCCAGCATCCATCTCCCTCCAAGATCTAGATTCAGCATCTGACTGTACCTGTCTTGTTCTCTGCAGCATCTGTCTGCTACACGCCTAGACCATCGTTAATAAACTTTCACACATGACACACAAACCCCCAATATGCTGGCACCTGCTTACAAATATCTACGATTCATAAAACTACGGGAGAAAACTGCATTTTTTAAAAAAGACCTCTATCTAGTGCCATTTGTATCTGCACTTTTTGTTTAGTTGTAAGTTTTAATAGTTCCCCCTTTGAGGGTTTGTCAGTACGAGCAGTATTGCTTATCAGAACACACCAACAGTCTTTTTGTAATATTCGCTTTCCCCTCTGGTTCAGCCGAGCCTGCTGACAGATCATTCAAATTCAATTGTTTTATGTCTAAGCCGAACAGCTAATTAAAGTAGGGATGATTAACCTGACTGGCAGTGTCGCTCTCCCTCTCGCGCTCTCTCTCTCTCTCCCTTTCTCTCTCTCCCTCCCTCCTGTTCCAATCAGTCTTTTTCTCACACACTCTCTCTCCTTCTCGGTGTGTCTCTGTCTCTCCCTCTCTCTCTCCTCCCTCTCTCTTCCTCTCTCAGTCTCTCTCCCTCCCTCATTTGCGCTCTCTCTCTCTCTCTCTCTGTCTCTTGCTCTACTGTTTTTTTTCCCTCTCTCTCTCCTAAACGTGGTCTGCTTGCTGATGGCAGAATGGCACTCGGAGATTTGTGCATTGTGTCTGGTTTCCTACGGGCAGGCTGACCCAGTGCCTCCAGGGACTTATCAATAGACCACTCAGAAGAGACACAGACAGGAGAGAGGAGGAGGGGTGGGGGGAGAGAGAGAGAATCAATATCAAGAATAGAAGGAGCTCCGAAGCCATTTTTTTTTTAAAGAAGTATCGGGACTTGGGAGAGGGTGACAAAGAAGGTTTTTCAAAGAGGCAGTGGAGGAGGTTCTAATAAATTTGGAAGGAAACAGTTCCCTGTCTTGGGAAAAGGAGAACTCCTGACTGATTAGCATTCACACCAGGTATGAGATGTTCTACCCCTTATCACTGTGTCGCAACCGAGGTGGAAAGGCTTTTTTTTTTTTTAAGGAGACTGAGGGAGCATGTATTTTGCTGTGTTTGTTGTTGGGGGGTAAGAGGGGCGGCGTGAGGAGCTGTGGGCATTTGTGTATGGGAGCAGGGAGAATGGAAGCAGTACACGGGGGTGGGAGAGAGTGTGGAGTGTGTTACTGTCTTCCCTGTCTTTGTGCACCCCTGGGGGGTACCCAAGTTCATTTCTAGCAGGTGGATTTAGACGGGAGTTACTTAACGCTTGACCGCCAGTTTTGAAAAAAAGAAAAGAAAAGAAAGAAAAAGAAAAAACGCTGCTTCCTAGGGTCTGTTAAAAGGAAGCTCCAATTTCTCTCTCTCCTCCTCTCTCTCTCTCTCTCTCTCTCTCTCTCTCTCTCTCTCTCTCTCTCCTTCCCTCTCTTCCTCTCTCTCTCCCTCTCCCCCATCCCTCTTCCCCTCTCTCTTCTTTTTTTCCTCTTCTAACCAGACAGCGGGAGGGTTCCTGGCTCCCAGCCAGCCCAAAAGCCTCTAAGTGTTTTGCACTTGTTTCAGGGAGTAGCTGCCCGGGGATTTTTCAGCATTTTCACTGGAGAACAAAGAGTTCTTTACAAAGGGAGGGGGGGCTTAATGTCTGATATATGTTTTTCTATTTTTATTAGTTTTTTTGCCTGAAAAAGAAAGAGACAGGAACAGAACATTACTCTATAAAGACACAAAGACAGTCAAAAGAAACATAGTTATCTTTTCTATCACCCCACATATATACACGAAAAATTAAAAGGAATGACTAATTAAGTTGGCTGTGTTGCTCTTTTCTCCTCTTCCAATCTTTCTGAATTCAGTTGTTCCTCTGTTCACTCTGCTGTTCTTTCCTCCTCACAGTAAAAGTTGCTCAGGGTGCACCCTCTCCTAGCACGTCTCTACCGCTTTTGTGTCTCTAAAATCTTGTAGGAGAAAGAGCAAGAGTCCATCAAATAATCAGTTTAGTTGCAAGAACATCCTCTACTTTTGCCACTTGGGTAAAAAGTTAATTATGGAATTTGAGCTCCCAAAATACCAGTGGGGTCCATCAGTTCATTTGATCTCGCAAGTTTTTGCCTCCATCTGCTGAGAAGGCATCACTGTGTCGCTTGTCAGTTAAAGAAAGGTAGTAAGGGGTAGATATTTATCTTTTCTGTTTTGTTTCTATGACATAAATGACCAAACCTCCAGAGACATTACTTGTCCGCTCTGTGATATATTAGTTGAAGAAAAATAGAGCCTAGACAGGTTTTTCAACAATTCTGATCGCCACGTAGCTTTGTGTTCTGTTTTATGTTTTGCCTATGTGTGTGTATTTCCACTATGAATTTGTGTTTGTAGCAAGCATTCCAGAATTCTTATCATTTTCAAATTAATCCTCTAACAAAAGAAAAGAAAAATCAGAATGTAAACTGTATTGCAAAGTGTAGTAAACAGTTTTATCTTTTAATACATGTTGTACACTTATATTTTTATACTAATATCCTTGAATTATAATCCCAGGGAAATGCTTTCTTTCCAAAAGTTCTACTCTTAATGTATTTATATTTTAATTGTTATTTGGTATCTTTTGAAGGTACTGAGCAAAGGGTAAATAGCCACAAGCACCACAAAAACCGAAAATACAGATTAGCTAAGCACCTAACTGCACATAACTGTGGCTCAGAGGAAGCAACTACAACAGTTGTTCACGAATCAGAAACTCTCTCCTTCTTTCTTCCTCCATTTATGGAAAAAATATAATCTCTTCGTTATCCCCGGGAGTGGAAACTCTAAGAAATACTACAGACATATACATTTTCCCATATTTATGAAATGTGTGTCTGTCTGTGTTTCTTAAGGACACAGTGTTTCAGGGGCAGAGGGCAACGCCTCACTAGTCAGCCCTCCTGACTGGGAGGTCCGAGTGCCTTGTGTTTGAAGTAACTTGATAACAAGGAGTCTTTTCGGGAACCCTTCTATGTGTGTGCTCCTTCAGTAATGACCCTCAAATTAAACCTGGCACTGGGTGGCCGAGCTAGCACTTGACCTTACGGAAAGATACTAGAAGTAGGGGAAGTTTGGGCAAATCCAAAATTTCTAGGGTAGATCACTTGTTACAGTTACATGTTTTCTTGAGGAAAATTCTTGGATTGCACTCAGATGTCTATATTTTTGTAGAATTTGTAATGCTTTTAATAGTGCTTAAGGAGTAAATGATCCTAAAATGAAAGTCAGCCATCAAAAATAAAAGAAACTAAGTCTTTAAAAAGTTTTAGATTGAAAGCAAGAGGTTTGGAAATTTTTTCCTCCCCCCCCCCACCAAGAAACTTGGTTTCTTTTTTTTTTTTTTCCTTCTGAGCCTTTTTTGTTGCTGCAGCTGTTGTACCTGCATATTTGGGTTTGTGTGTGTCTCTCTTCTCCCTACCCTCCCTCCCCCCTCTCTGGTTTTTGATGTGACCAGATTATTTTCTCAGAGGGACTAGGAAGAGGCTGTTGCTGAAGGCAGCAGTAGCTCCCCTTGCTCTAAGGCAGGCAGCTCCTATCAGCTAGTTGCACCGCCAGAGTGCACTGAAAGGTGATAGCTGTCATTCTGGGATTCTTCGTAGATCTGACCTGAGAGAAACACATTCACAGTCGAGGAGAAAGGGGAGAAAACTAGAGGAGGAGGAAAGAAAAGCTCTTTGAACTGGAATACACTGGCCCTTTCTTCCTGGAGGCAATCCGCTCTGGTGCTTGGCGACGTGTCCTGCACTATCAGATATCATATGACTTTCTATTTAGATTTCTTTTTGGAGAATGGCCTGTTAGGACTCTGTTTGTTTTCTTTTATTTAATTTCCTTCTCCCTTCACCCGCTAGTTTTGTGTATGTGTGTAGAGTGTGTGCATGCATGTGTGTGTGCAATTTTTATCTTTGTTTTTGTTCTGTTGACCTGATGTTTTATTTAAGGACAAAGCTTCAATTATTTCAGTATAGTGGTTTAATCACTTGCCAAAAAGAAACCTCATTCTGTGCTTTTTTGGGGGTCCATTTTTAAACACATCCATTACCACAAAAGGCTGCAGCTCCTAAATGCCTGCTGGTCAGACCTTGGCCCACTCCCTCACCTTCATATTCCCCTCCTCCTCGGCAGCACGCTCAGCAGTGTGAGTTAGGAAACACCTGTGCGGAGTTGAGAGGGAAATAAAAGTAGAGGCAACTTCTTCAAATCTACACTCCTAGTTTCACTTTAATAAACTTTTTTTCAATCCTTGATTCCCCCTCCCCCCACCCCGCACTCTGTTGAGCTGGAAAACATCAGAGATAGTTAAGGACATGTCTGTGGAGCTTTTGTGAGGCCAGCTGAGCACCACTGGAAAGTGGAACAGGAGTTGCAGTCCATTCAGAGACTTAAGAATTAAGTAAGAGGTTTAAATACGGTCTTTGAGATCGGTGGGGCTGTTCGCTCAGGGTTTGGTGAGAGATGGTAAATGGGGTATTTAGGGCATGCAAGGCAGAGAAGGAGAAATTCCCAAACAGGAGAGAGGCAGGCATTCCTGCTGCAATTAGTACTTTTAAAACCTTAACTCAATCAAATTTTTATTTTGTATATCTCAAAATTTAACTGATCAATGTGTGATCGGCTACCTTTTCACGCTAGCAATGAAGAACAGTTATACAGATGATTATTGCTGGATTTACCCTAAAATTTGATGGTTTCCTTTTTAGTTTTGAAGAGTTCAGATTTTAGTTAGAAAAATAAAAGTATAACTTCTCTCGATATGCATAAGGTTGTCTATACATTATTCTTGCCATGCAGAACATACCAGATCCTGATTGTGTGTGGATGTGTTTGTATTACAACACACGAGACTGCCTTAAAGGTTCAGGTGACCGCTACATGCTTCAGACCTGTAGGTTTTAGTTTCTTGTTACTTGCTCTGAAATTATTTTTTATGAACCTTTAATGTGCAGTGTCTTTTCATAACAAATGGTGAATTTTGTTGAAACTCGAAGAGAAATTTATTCCACCCCTTTAAGACTACCCAAAGGGGAAGGGAGAACTATTCTCCTTCGGCTCAAAAAAAAAGAAAGAAAGAAGGAAAGAAAGAAAGAAAGAAAGAAAGAAAGAAAGAAAGAAAGAAAGAAAGAGAAATTTTTTTTTTTTTTTTTTAGAAACCTTTTTCTCCCAACGGAAAACTCCAAAACAGCACTGTCTCAGAACGTTAAACTTGGCATGGATAAGAAATGTGAGTTTTGCTTTGTTTGAGGAAATTTGTTTTTGAGACAACAATGTTATAAATATTTTTAAATTGCCTGCTGAGCATGCGCTGTCTCTGACTTTATTCATAGTTTTAAATACACACCAAAGTGCAGTCTTCTGAATGGCCACAGGTAAGGCTGTCGATTTGTGTGATCCTTCTCTGAGGCACCTTCAGTGAGTCTACTCAGTTTTCCAGAAGGGAAAGGGGCAAGAGCTGAGTTCAGACCTGGATACCCTTCTAACTATCATAGAGAAAAAGTGAATTGCCCACTAAGGCTTGCACACTGTACTTAGGGTAAGTACTATTCAACTTTTCTTTCCTATACGAGTTGCCTGCCTTAACTTTCTGGCTTATTACTAGTGGAGTAAAGGGAGAAAAAATTAACTCAATGAGGAATTAGACTGAAACATAAGATTTGCAGATTTTTTTTAGGGAAATCTATTGTGCATAAATTCAGGGATACGCGAATTTGCCAGTAAAATGCTGGAAGCTCAGTGCTTACAGAGCAAAGATGTGCTAGTCTGAACATGTCTGATCTCATCTGGAATCGAAAGCTAAATCTAGGTGGGCCTGTAATAATACCAGAGAAGGAATACATGTATCTTTTGTGCAAGCTTTTTTTTCCCCTTTAAGCCAGCCTTCCAAAGGCAAGTGACAAAAGAAGTAGATTCTCCTCTCATTGCCTTGGTCCTCTACTTTCCTTCTGCAGAGACATGCCCAGGTGTTCTCGGTTGTTGTTGTCATTGCTGCTGAAGTGCAGGCTCTCCTGTCACTGATGCTAACTCTTCCCATCTTCCAGAAAGCTTTACCCCCAGAACTCGATGTGATGTGCTTCATGGAGTCAGCTCCGTCAGGTCTGCAGTGTCCCTCCCAAGCTCTTCCTGGACTGTAGCTCTTCATAGCTGTTTGTGATAGCTGTGCTGGAGCTCTTTTCTTCATTTGTGGGGCTTTCATAACTGTCCAAACAAGTCACCCTCTAAGATGAAATTTCTCATACTTATTTGTGATTCATAGCTGAACTTGTCTTGAAAACGTTTTTTTAAAATGTAGTTAGCCATTTGGGTTTTTGTCTGTTTTCTTTTTGTATTTTTGTTTTATTAATTTTGATAAATTCTAAAAATGTAAATGATCATATTTTTTGAACAAAATACATGCAATGCTTTTCTAATTCGGTTTTCTTTATGTGGTTTAAGATTAAATTTGAAAATTTAGTTTGTTAAAAAGAATATTAAGACGCCTATAAGTAGCCTACTGATATTTTCAATACCCAATTTGAATTCATTTAGAGTTTTACTTTTCATTTGTCATATTACCTTTCATCGCCAAACAGCATTACTATGCGCAAGGGTGTGTGTATATGTGTGTGTGTGTGTGTGTGTGTGTGTGTGCAGGTATGTATTAACACATATGCATGCATGCTTGCATAGACAACAAAAGATACACAAAGCCACTTAACATTTATATTAATTCTATTTTTACATAAAAGAAAAAATTAGAAAACTTTGGTTATTTTATCATTTTTCTATAATTTGAAAAATCCAATAAACTGTTGCCTCTCTCTGATTATTATCCACATATGCTTTTAAACATCTGTTTATGTTGTTATAAGTTACCTTAATTTCTATTCATAGGTCTTACACACTCCTGCATTTTATGAGATGTATTAATGTGGAAGTTTATTCAGATAACACTTGCTTTATTGCATATTTGTTAGTGTGTTAACAAGTGGTTTGGGGTTTTTTTATTTTGATTTTTTTCTTCTAATTAGATAGACTATATGTTTCTAAATGTCACTAGTATTCTGAGGAAGAAACTTTTAAACCTGTGATCTCCTAGAAAGCTTCCAGACAAACAGAAGATACCATCTTTACCTTGCATCTTGTGGGTCCATTTGTCCAGGCTGTACCATTAGCAACTCGGAAGGAAAAAACCGACAATAATAAGTATGCCATGATATTTTTTCTGATCATAGAACTTGGAACTACCAAAGAAAATCGTGGCATATGTAGGGAAATGCCAAGACCTTTTCCAATAAAATCAGCTGTTTCATGCTTTTTTTTTCCTTTTAAATTTTGTTTGTGACTTTTTTGGCTTGCTAAAGCATTTCCCTATAATCTCAGGAAGCCACAGCAAATTTTCAATGCCACAGCAACACTGCAGCCAAAATGAACCAGAGAGCTGGTCCTAGGGGCTGTAGCCTTTCTCAGAAATCATACAAAGTAGGAGGAGTAAGGACGCTACTCTTTTTTTTTTTTTCCTTGTTTATTCAGCCTGCCAGGGACAGAGTTTTTCTTTGCGCATATTTCCTTCACCTAGCTAAGGCTTTTCCTTCAATGTCAATGATTTTCTATTGCTTCCGAGAGATGTTTCACATAGCAAAGCATTCTGTTTTTGCTTTATATTGAAACATGGAAAGCTTTGAAAACAGGGAACGACAAAGGAAAGGGGTTTAGGGCATCTGGGAAATATCTAAAAGAGCATTGGGCTCACAACTAGTTATTTAGATGGTCATGTCTGTAACTTATCTGTTCTCTCCAGGGCTTCTCAGGGTTAAAGGAAAGAAGGGGAGAACTATAGGGTTCAAACTGTGATCTAACTGACTCAGTAGATGGAGCTCTTCACCCTAAGTCTGTAGTTAAATTAATGTCCCACTGCAGTTTGGGACTCTGTTTTAAGGTGTGTCATGATACACACATAAAATCAAAGCCTGTGTAGCTGGAGCAAGAATTTTCTGGCACTTTTGAAGACATAAAGCATTTGTTCAGAAACACAAGTCTGCAGGGGAGCAGTAAGGATGGGGTGGGAAGTGAGGTTTACCTAGCTAAATCTCACTCTCTCGTTCTTGATACTCCTAAGTGTGAAGTTAAAGCCTAACCATTTTCCTGCAAAGGACTATAACCCTAGGAAAACATATAGCATGTACAGCGTTTGGCTGTGTTCGTGACAAGCCTTTCAAGCTATTTGAACTGTACAGCTCTCCTTTCATTTGTCTCCGCAAAGGAATCTTAATGCTGTAATGCAATTGTTTCATCTAGTTAGTCTAGAGAATCTGGCTGAAGTGCTACAAATTCTGAATTGTGACAGTACCGTGGATGGCAAGGCAGACTTGTAAGGTGTTTTTATAAGAGCAAATATACCTTCAACAATGACTGAAAATAGATCTCAAGAGTCTATTTTAATATAGAAAGAAATACTTGTTTATTTCTCTTTAAATTAATCAAAGTGAGTAATAGCCACAGCATTCTTGTCAGTTTGTATTATCGTCAGTACCAATAATAAGTTTGATCATTGCCCTTCCCTGGTGCCAGGAGGGAAAATATATGCATGCAAGATGTAATAAGTTCTCTTCCTTGGTCTGTCTTCTCACAGACTGTAGGTGTTATTGGGTATCTCTTGTTAAATCTTGATAAGATCATTTGGCCAAAATAGAACTGGCATTGGCCTTCCTAGCAAAAGAAATAGCATTTTTAAAGGACTTGGATTCCCCTTGCACACCACGTGTCTGTGTTTGATACACTTCAGAAAAATAGAGAGGATGAGACAAAATTCTTCCTAAGCAGCCGCCGTAGGCCAAACACTGAAACAGTGCCAGCCCGGACCAATCAGGCGGGCTTCTCAGAAGATGCATGCTTTCTGAGTACTTCTGTGGAGAGAAGAGGGAGGAAGCCCTTGAAACTGCACTCACATGAATGAGTCTTCCCTAATTTTGGTGAAGTCCATGGTAGTAATTTCAATAACTTTGCTTCTGTAAAGTAGAATATCTGAGTTTCCTGGGCCAGCTGAGGCTCCCTGAGTGTTGTTCTCTCGCATCTTTTGAACAAAAGTATCTTTCTGAATTTAAACAAGTGAAAAACTTCTCACAGAGAGCAAAGAGTAAAATTAATGGAAAATCAAAATCAATTCCAAACCCATTTCTGGCATGATGAGAATAACATTTGTGCTGTGTTTAAAGCAGTTTAACACAAGAAAATGATAAAATGATCAATATACTTAAAGCCAGAAATAACCAGGAGAGAGCAACCTGCAGCCTGTTCCCAGTTCTGAAACTCTACACTTCAGATTAAATGTGAAAATAAATGGCTATATCTTTTATAAGGCGGCCCTCGGAGCCTTATAACATAAACGGCACTGATGAGAGGCCAGCTATCCAGTGTTCTATTAAAGCTGTGTTTTTAGAGTTTAGGATAAACATTTCTGGAGCTACACTCTTGTGCATTTATTTATATGCATGCACATACCATGACCATAAGAAGAACGGAAGTTAAAAGATATGGGCATTGTCTGTGAAGGACATTACCACTCTACAGTCTTTATACTATAAAAGCAAATTTAAAAAAAAAAAAACAGGCTTTAAGTAAAGCAAAGAAATGTTTTAGGCTACATCAGAAGTCAGTGAATGGTCAGTGTGGATCAGATTTAATATTCCTTTTTAAAAAATACTTGAATTCAATGCATACGTAGATATATTATACATATTTTATATTTGTTGCTTTAATTTACTCGGAAGGATTTAAGTTGACATTAAGAAATTCTGAACCTGTGGATTCAAGGTCACTGAAATTCCACTATCTGAATTTACAAAATTCACTCTAGTCTTAAGATTTTTCTCCCAATTAGCAATCTGTTGTCACTATATCAGAATCATTTCACTGACAAGGTATTTATTGATCATGTAAAATAACATGTCTACTTGAAGCTATCTGAAGAAATAAAGACGATAAAGTCCAAACACATTTAATTTTGTTGAACTAAGGTGCAGTAGGGATGATGATAATTCTAACAAGCACCATGACGAATGTAACTACAGAGAAGCATGTGTGATTACATCAGTAAGAGTGAACTCATTGCGCAAGGTCAGGAGGGACGACTCAGAGGCTGTGACAGGGTAGGCACTAATGATTAGTTATTGGAGATGCTTAAAGCTTGTGGCTGGGAACAGTATTAACAGATATGGAAAAGAAGAGTCAATCAATTTTAAAATGGGTAGAGAGGCAATACTTTTCCTATAGGGTATAATCAACAACAGAATTCAACTCTTCCAGGGAATTACAGTAACATCATAAGCTTTGGTTGTCCAGGATGATAATGGTTGTAAAGAGTTGTTGTGCATGTCTGCTTAAAGAGTCATAGGCATGTAACTGCTAGAACCAGTTGTCATGCTATTGATTAATTTAAAAAGCTCAGCTTTAAAAGTCCAAAAGCAAATATCAGTGTCATAGAACCATGATCATTGTATCTCAAAGACTGAATGAGCCTAAAGTATCTCAGTGAAAGAATATTGGACTATCAGATGCAAGGCCATGTAAATTTTATTCTTTTTATATACGTGTATATATGTGCATGTATTTGTGGGTGTTTTGAATTTGAAAAATAGAATTTTAACGGAAAAGTTTAGAACAGAGAAAGTGATGCTGCACTGATTTATCTGGACCAATGTGCTATACATATACCATGGGTTCTAAACAGGGAAAAGCAGTGAGCTTTTCAGAGAACCAGGGGCCTAACAGAGTAATTTTATCTGGGATTAAACCACTAATTTTGCCAATAAGAAAACTCACACATGACAAAGTGACAGCTTGTTCTTAAAATGAGAAAGGTAAAAGTGGGACATGAAGGGAACTTCCCTGGCCACTGTGCACTCCCACCCAGGACAGACCTGTAGAGCTGGAGAGGGTTGATATTCCAGAAGCAACTGAGAAAGAGAACAAAGACACCAAGCCTTCTGGGTTCCTGTCTTGGCATCAATCACCTCACCTTAAGTGGGGCACAGGTTAGCCTGTATGGCGAGGACACCTTTGTATTTTGGAAAATGGTAGAAAAGCACCGTACAAGTCCTAGGGGCTCTCTAGTGTTTACACTGCTCCCCTACCCCACAGAAACAAGACAAGGAGAAAAAGAAAAGCAGAGGAAGGGAAGGAAAGAACTTTGTAGTCACCACTTTCTTTTCAAAAGAAAAAGGCTTCCTCCCAATGAGTCTGTTCAGCTCGTGCATTTAGTCCCCAGAGTCTAACAGGCATTGCTGACTCACCGAGCTGACACATACTACAGCCCGAGCTCCTCCTTGTCTCCTAAGCATGCTCCACATTTTTCATCCCTTTCTCCTCAGAGTCCCAAATAGAAGCAAATTCTCCCTTCTTAATACGACACCTTGTATATTTTACAGACTCTTGTCATATTGTTTCATAGATCAGCTTCTAGTTTATAAAGTGAAAAGCAATTCTATATAATTTGGGGCAATGTACATAATTTTACTGAGCTGCATTTTCCATCTTTGTAAGAAAGACAATAATGGTCACCTTGCTTGGATATTATAAAGATTTTTAGGAAGTGTCATCTATAAGGTGTTTAGCATAGTGAGTAGCCCATGGTTACCACCCAATATCAAATTTATTAGTACTATCACTACTATTGCCCTGCTTCTAGGTTTTTCCATTTTAATATACTACCTAAAGTCATAAATTGAGTTCAGCTCAATGTACAGAATGACTTTTACATAATAGGAGCTGGATTAAAAAATGTATAGAATATCCTTATACAAGCCCCTATTGACCTGTTCTTTCCTCACAAACCTCCTTAAATTCTCTCCCAGAGGTTTAGGACAGTGGTGGTCTTAGCCAGTGCTGGCTCACATACACCATAAAAGAATCAGTGTTGTCTGCTGTGGACTCTCAGTGCCACACTATCTTTCAGATTCCTCACAGACCTCCACTACTTAGGATGGCTCTTTGCAGCATCCCCAGAAGTGTCCGCTTATCTTCATGGTTTATGTGATTAATGATCTTGTTATCACTGTCTGCAACTTGGTCTAGAAACTTTCACTTCAGAGAGCTGGTCAAGATCTCAAATTTAATTTTGGCTGCATTGGTTATAAACCAATTGTGTATTCGTTACATTTATAGATTCCCTCTTCAGCTATATGTTTTCATGACCACTGAGAGCCCCGGACTGTGCTAAATGTGCTAGATTTTACTTTAGAGACCTGAAAACGGCAGTGAGGCTTGGTGATCACTAGCTGTCATCTTTGGCTTTTCTTCCCTTAATGGTCTAATCTTAGCTAATTTTGAAGAGTAGGCAAGCAGGGAAGTTTTAATTGTTCAAAATATGGTGTAGTAATTCTCTATTAATGAGGTTTATGGTCAATATAGTTTTCCTATACATTGTTGTTTTTCCAAACATGTAACACATATTTTATAAGGGGAAAAAACACTAAATACATGAAAATGATTTTCTTAAGTAGAAGTATATAAAGTCAGAGACAGAGCTAACTAACATGAAATGCATGGGTTCAACTGTAGGCAGAGCAGCGTACAAGGGAAACTGAATGCATATGAATGCTAGTCCTTTGAGGTGTTGGTGAACAGTGAGAAAATGAAAACGAAGTCGATAATGTGGGCTGACATCAGGTTATGCTGAAGTCAGGAAGAGTGTTGCCTTTTAATCTGCCAGCATTCCACTTATGTGAGACAGAGCTGGTATTTGTGAGGGAAACAAGGTCACATTTAGGGGAGCTGGTAATTCAATGAAAAGCTTCGCCTTTGCCAGAGTAATAGTGTTGGCATCAAAAGAAGAAAGTTTTGCAGTTTTCTGTGTGTGCACTTGCTGTTCCTGGTGTTCCTGGTGGGTGGCTGAATCATCCTGATGGCATTCAACAGGAACCAGCTGCTGGGAATATTAAAATGCATGCATTTAGTCCTCTAGAGAGACAGGAGCATCTGCAGAGTCTTCCTATCTTGATGGTACAGAAAATCCCAGGGAGCATCCTCTAGTGGTTTTCACTGTATTCATTTATACATCTTCTCCTCATGGTTCTCATCAGTGCGCAGAGTCCTAACTAGAGTTAGCTGGGGTATCTGAGTCCTAAATCCACACCAGGTTGCCGAGTCAGATAGTGAACACTTGCCGGGGAACTCAGGCTGTAGGAATTGCACCCTCAATGGCAGAAAGTGGCACTCCTCTCTCTTGGCCTGCGTGTCTCACGAAGAGTCAGCCATACTCAGCCCTCTACCTAGGTAAAGGCTGAAATTCCCCTCTCCTACAGCTTTGCCAGGATATAAGCTTCTGCATTCTCCTTTGTACTCATAAAGCCTGTGCACCTTCTGCTTTCCTTCTGTATCTTTTGTTTATTTTATTTCGTAATTATTGGTGGGTTTTGGCTTAGGTTTTGGTTTTTGAGCTGGTATCAACAATTGAGGAAAAGGAAAGTGCAAAGAAGAGGTTTGCACTCCATAATCTACTAAGTCTTTCCCATCTCTAATATTTATGAATAATGTATTGAACTGATGGAAAAAATGTTGAATATGTTCATTATGAATTATATTCATCAGTGTGTTGCCTGGAATATAAAAGAGCAAAGCAGTTACAGTGTAGCTACTTCCTTACAATGCATGTGCTGTGGTACAACAGAGCTCTGTACCTTTTGCTAGTCCTCTGTGTGCCATCCCCAAATGCACACGCAGCATGCCTGAGTAGAAACTGCAAAGGGAGTACCTGATAGAATGACAGGCGGCCAAGGTTCAGCCCCATTAGAAGTAGAATCTGAGTTCCATGCAAAATCAGCTCTAGAGAGAGATTGATAGTGCAGTGTCCTGTAAAGAGAGTGACTTTCACATAGCAGGCATTACTCAGATATTGTCATGACTCGGAGAATGTCACAGGTCCTATCATCAGAAAAGAAACTCACAAATTTGATCTGTATTTTTTTCAGATTAGCACAAATAACTAATTTGTTGCCGTTTGGAAATCGACAAGAAATAATGGAAGAAAATTCAGAATTAAATACTTGTTTATTAGGTGTAGCTTCAAAATTCATTCTGTGTTTTTTTCTCTACTAGTTTTCCTTCATTATTATATTACATTTAGGATTTATTAAAATAAAATTGTATTTCCTAAGCACTCACTAGATGTCATTAGTAGACACTAACCAGAAACATGACAACAGGCCAGAAATTTGGGGTGTTTTTTTTTTGTTTTGCATTTTGGGTTAGACAAGTAAGCAACAGAAGAGGTAACAGAGAGTTAACATAATTTCAAAATAGCCTATCCCTGCCTTCATGAGAGTTGAGCCAAGACAGACCATGTAGGGTCAGGGACTGATCGGACACAGCCATAACGTCCAGGTGAGGACATTTTCTAGTAAAAAGCAGTTCAAGTGAAAGGTAGGACCCAGCTCCAGCCTTTCCAGGGACCTCAGGAGAACAGTAGGCATTGATGAACACAGACTGCCTCAAAAAAGCCTTTGCTCCCTCCTCTTCACTTCAGAGCTCTTAGGAGGAGGAGCTGGAATACATCTCGGGAACCAACTTCAACATTACAGTGACCATTACCTCAAACAAAGTGTCCCAACATTATTTATAATCACACATTTTAAAGATGTTCTTTCTTTCCTATGGTCTCTTCAAAAGCTAAAATCCATAATACCTCATAAAAGTAAGCATAAACTTAAGAACAGACACAATTGCCAGTAGTTTATACAGTCTCAGACAGGAAGAAAGAAAGAGGGGAGAAATAAATAGTAAAATATGCTTACAGGGAAATTACACCATCCAACATTTCCATCAGGTCATGAGCTCCAATTCCAGAGCAGCATGACAGAGGAGCCATTGTGGTAGGATTTACCCAGCTCTACCCTTCCTGTCCATGGGAGAGTGTATGTGTCACACAAATAGAAAACACCTATCCCCATGCACTTCACAGCAGTATTACTAAGGCTGATTATGCGTACATATATAAATGTACATATTACAGCTTCCTGTTTACAGGAGGGGAGAATCATCTTAAAAGAAATGAATCAGGGTTTTATGTATGCTTCTGTTGTGAAGGTCATTCACTTTTTAAATATATTTTAAGACCCCCTCTGCTAATTACCAATTGTTAAAACACTTGAAAATGATGAGTGAGCCTCTCTCACCTCACAAAAGAGAAGGCTTTTGAAAGTGAGTGTCAGTATAGAGATTTAAACATGTTTCCCCAGACTGAAGAGTCCTAATGGTCTTACTGAACCCAGTACAAACCTATTGGACAAAATAAAAGACAAGTTGTGCCAACAGATAGTTTTAAAAATCTTAAATCCTGGATATAGCAGTTGATTTATACAAACGTCTAATTGTGACTTAGAGGTAAGCTAGTTGTGTGCTACGCCCAGGCGTGATGCAGCCTTTGCCTCAGTGAACTCTCAGCGGCTGAGATTACCCACAAAAGACCTGCACACGGCTGGAACTGTTAACTTTCCCTCACAGAGGGGAGGAGAGGTTCATGAGGCTGCCCTCCTCCCCAGGGATTGATGGACAGTTGATATAGTTCCTGGGCACGCCATCCCTTCCTTAGAATGTATAGATAATCAACAGTTGTTGAGAATGAGGCATTCTCTTCAATGAAGTAACCACTTCTAAGTGGCCCATGCTTCTGTAAATAACCATAATTAAACACATTCACGTACCAAGCTAGACTTGAGTAAAATCTGTTCTTTGTTTTGTTATTGATATCCTATTTGGGGTGAATAGACAGACATTTGTTTATCTCCCCAGGAAAAGTTCAGATAACGTGTTTTAGAAAATGAGATAAAGGCAAATATAGGAAGAACAGAAGTAGTCGTCAGTTCCTACCAGCATCTGCCCAAGCTGTTCATCTGTCTGACAAGTCAGGCTCAATATATGTAAGGCCCCTGTGATGACTGGGAAAGAGGCTATGTTCATCATACTCTATACTGCAATTATTCTTTTGATGTTGTTCTTGGGTTTTTAATCTCTCTTTTCCCACTTCAGTCCTCACTGGAATGATAATGACCTGAGGAGGGCAGGTGAAGATAAATAAATGTAAATTATTTTTTTAGTCATCACTGCTACCCTCAATAGCATGTCCCCTGGCCTCTTCCAAGCATCCAGGAAAGAGAAATTAGCTTCCATGGAGAATGAAGTCATAGCTCCAACTTAGCATAAGCAGAGGAGTGTAAGGGAGTAATAAGCATAGTGTTAGTGAAACAAGTAAGTTTCTACTGTGCTGAGAGCAGGTTCTCCTGTTTCCTATATTTTTTCCAAACTGAAAAGAATTATTGTGGTAACTCACCTATGCTTCTGAACCTGTGTGCACATGCCTAAGACCTGCTCAAGGTAAGGCCAGAAAGAAATCACAACTTGCATCCAGGAAACCGCCATCTTTTTTAGTAACTTCTGGCTGTTTTGGGTTCTGCTTTTGCAAAATGTGTTTCAGTTCCCAGACATTGCTGTACTGGGTATGCTGAGAGCATGACAACATAGGGATTGGTGGGGTACAACAAATACAGCAGAGTTCAGTGCATTCATAATCTACCAGATCTGTAGGCAGGACCCTAGATTGTTCTAGTCCGGGTCGGATGACTTGTCTGGGACCCTATTCTAAGAATGCAGGGTTAACTGAGAGCTTTGAGGACAGTGGTAAATGTTTTTTAAGCTTGAATCTTGGTGACAGTGGAAATAGAATGCCTTGGTACAACACGATAACTAGAACCAGAGCCAGCTTTCTGGATGTCCAGCCTACGCTGCTGCACAGACACCGTGCTCAACCTAATGCTTCACTGTGGCTGTCTTGAAATTCTTAATAATTTCTAATAAAAGGCCCCACATTTTGCATTTATCCCTGAGCACTACAAATTATGTAGCAGGTCCTGCCTGCCTGGAATTTATCTTTCCCTGGCATGCCAACTGAAGGTATCAGTCACATGTCTTCTCTTACTGAAAATGATCCCCTCTTTTGATTCCTCAGAAGCTTATTCCCCTGTTAAACTCTTTGAAGATTTCTCTCCAAGTTATGTGGTTCAGAGAACCCATCTTCCGTCCTTCCTCCAAACACCTCAAGATAACAATGATCAAGGTGCTCTTAGTTTATAATCAAAAACTCTGTAGTTGCATTAGCCAACTTATGTGTTTGCTTGCTTGCTTGCTTGTTTTTGAGGTTTAAGCTGTTTGGTTGTTTGTTTTACTAAAGGCTAATGCCTGGAAAAATAGTTATATCATGATACTAAAGCATTTACCCCACATTGTTATTAAAATGGGCATCAGCCATCAAACTGAAAATTTAAAAACTGCATCTTGTATTTAGGTTAACTTACCTGTGGTATCTCTTAGCCATCACATAATCAAATATATCAATCTTATGAAAACAAGTTGAGCTTCTAGTCCTGATCTTGGGCTGATACCCTCCCACCTCCATGCCACCGCTAGTTATGTGTCCTCTGCCATCCTCACCACTCCTCCTGCCTCAGCTCTTAGTAAGCCCTGCATCACTCTCATTGAAAACAATAACAATGGCATTATTAAAGGATTTTGTTCTTTGGCCTAGTGAGAATAATTGTTCCTGACTGTAAGACGTAGACAGTAATTCTAGCCTCCACCTTAGTTTGTGTCAATTACAGAACCATAATGTCTGGACCAGACCCTGCAAAGTACAGGAGCCTTTTCACAGTAACAGCCTTCTCTGAATATATAGGCCTCGGCACTTCCAGTCAGGTATACACATCCCATTCCCCTGGGGAGGGAAAGACAGAGTACACATGCCTGGCTCCTAACCAGTTTCCAAACGTCCGTAGCTGAGAGAAGAAAATAGCTATCAAAGCTGGGGGAGGGTCCCATTGGCAAAGAAGTCTCCTCTCACCCCTATCACTTCCAGTCAACCTGTGAATGCCCACGGTTGCTGGAGGACCCAGAATGGCACTGATGACCTAACACCAAGCTTGGTTCACTGACTCCAAAGCTAGGAAGAGCTGCTTCTTCTCTCTGTCCCTCCCCCTTCTACGTCTCCTCTTCCTAGAAAAGGAAACGAATCCAACAGAGAGATGCCGGGCCAGGTAGTTTTTTCTAGTTTAAATTATATTAAATTGGGTTTACCTGCCCTTCCCTGAAGTTTGTAAGCATTTTAATGATTAATGACTTCCTAGCTAGGAACATCACAACCAAGTCACCACAGGAAGTCCAAATGCATAGCTGATAGATAATCCATGGCTTCCCCCAATGAGGTTTTCCTTGGGTCCTCAGATCCAGAGAAGCCCCCACCAAAAACTCAAAGAATACTTAAATCCTTTCTGGTCATGCCCACCCCTGTCACTCTCTTCTTTGCCAGCAGAGCCCAGGGTCCTATGTTAATTTGATTCCCTCCTTCAACCACCCTTGTCCCTAAACTGTGTTTATTCCTCTCCCCCCAACCCTCAGTTTCAATCCAAAACTTCCTTCCACTGCTGTAATTATTGGGATTGAAGTGGCCAAAGCATCGAGACATGAGTGGCTTAACCACACAATGTGATGTTTGCATTTCCAAAGTGCTGCAAATTAAAATGTACTTCACTAACAAGGGGCATCGCAGGCATCTTGCCTGCAGTGGGTGGTTATTCCTTCTGAGCCAAACTAGACTGCCTAGGCTTAGGCATTTTCCTCAATGGTAGTAGATATGTTCACTTCACCCCACTTCACTATAGACAAAGAGAGGAAGTGAACTCAGAAAAGCAATCTTTTTCCCAGGAAGAGATAAAGAGGAAATATAGGTAAATAATCAATCCTGGGATGGTTGCTGAGGGTCTCCCATGAAAAAGAAACCACAATACTACCTTTTGATTTTGCATGAAAATAAGTTTGTGTTTTAGATAGCCACAGCTGTAGTAGGTAAGGCTATAAGAATAGTGCAAATAAGTTTAAAACCTAAATACTTTGTCAAGACTCTGGCCTCCAGCAAACTGTAAGCAATTCACAAATCTGAAGTCAGTCATTTTGGTGGGGGGCTGTTTACATTTGAGAGTGTAATTGGCTCAGAGGGAATCCAGATTTCCTTCAAGGTCAACAAATTTAGTAATAGAATTGAGTTTGGGTCCATGGGCTCCTCAAAGAGCCTAGATTTTCTCCATAGTTGCAGGCTCTGCTGAGAGGAGGGCAGCCTTCCCTTCTAGTCATTTCTCTCCACTAGCTGTTGTTCCTGCGATTCCAGAGAAAACGTTAGCAGAGAATTAGAGGGAGACTGTGGGGCATTAGGGGGACATTAGCAACTATTGAAAAGGCATTCTGACCTATTTCTGTAGTTATCAATGTAATAGTATTTGTTGCCAGGAAATGCACCATTGACGGCTGGGAGGTTGGATTGCACTAGCAGCCTGTTCTCAGGGGCCCTGCAGTTACAGGAGGTGGTAATTCTAGTTAATAAAAGGGTGAACTTCAAACACATTTTAACCAAATCAAATTGTAGCAGGAAATATCGTATTACTGATGTTCGGGCCGACTCACAGCTGGTAACATTAGTCAGTCCATAGGCCCAAATTCTGACTTTTCAGCGTTTTCAGATGCATTTCTGGCGGCTAAAGAGTTCCCCAGGCACATTGTTATGAAGGAATAGGAGATTTTTAACTAATGAAAAAGCAGGATAAATGAAAATTTTTTATTATTGTTAGACTTTTTATAAGATTGTCAGATATTCAAATAATATGTAACCAAGCCAAACATCAGGTGGTTGATATGAAATCTAGAGCCAGAAGTTTAAAAAAAATTTTTTTTTCTTGTTTTGTTTTTTTCCATGACATGTTGGCAAATGATAAAAGCGATTCACTCTGCTAACCAGAGATGCTGGGCAGAATTCCCCCAACACTGATTTCATGCCATGAAAAGCACATGGAGTCTGGCCTGGCAAAGCACGGCGTGCAGCAAAGGCTTTGTGTCCTGTGGCTCGAATTTGAATTCTAGCCTAGTCCCTCCTGGTTCTGTGGCCAAGGAAGGTCACACAACCTGTGAACCTTAGGATTGCCGCATAGAAAGTGGGCATCATTCCGACATCCATGAATCTGACATTCATTGTTCAGGAGGACCAAATAGGGTGACAGAGAAACCACATAAGGAAACAGTGTCAGGCAGGTGCTGAAGTGTTCAAAGGTGATGGTAGCTATCTTCTTCCATTTTGCTTTTAAAATGGTGATTTTAAAAGACTTATTTTCCCCAGTAAAACATATTTTGCTGTGATAAAAATACTGCTGCCTACCCTGAAGACTGACCAGGTCAAGTTCTGTGAGATTGGGAAACCTCATTTTAGACACAGTTAGGCCTGAATTTCCCTTTAGTGGTCTGTACTGGGTTCTCGCAGTCAGAACCTAGAAGAAATTATAACGAAGGCCACTAGACCCATGAGCACGCAGCCCCGTTCTGCATGTAAGCATAAAGTTCCTAGGACCTTCATGGTTTTTATTTGTACTACGCCACAGAATTGGGAGACCTGTCAGACACCTTTCTGTGGATTGTCTACTGCCTGGATATTTTTTCTAAACTTTTTCTATGTGCCTGTGTCTCCATTTTCAGAGATTAATTTTGATTTGGTTTGCCTACACTTATCATGCTTTAAAAGCTTCCCATTGTGGGTAGATTGTCTCAAATTCTATATTTGAGGGTGGAAAAGAAAAATTCTGCCCAAATGTAAGCATCATGGAATCGAAACAGTAGGGTTTTTTGTTTTTGTTTTCCGATTTCATTCTTTGAAAATCCAGACAACCTTGAATTCTTTACAAAAGCACATCAGCAATGCCATCCTCCCTTCTCTTACACATGTACAGATGCATGCACGTGCACACACACATACACACACACACACGGGGCCAGGGGAGCTAAAGCACATCAGCAATGCCATCCTCCCTTCTCTTACACACGTACAGATGCGTGCACACACATGCACATGCACATGGGGGGGACTATTCTTGAAGATGTTAAGAGACAAAATGTTCATAAGGAATAAAAAAATCTAGAAATATGGTTATTATGTTTAAAAAAACCAAAAACAAACAAAAAACAGAACTAGAAGCCAGGACATCAGAATTCTGTTTCTTGCTGCCCTTCGTGTTTGGATCTCAGCCTGTTTCCCTCCCCAACCCCTCCAGGGAACATGGGTTCTCACTCATTCTCTTAGAGTATATCGGGGAGAATTCATTTGTTACTGTTTTGAAAGACATTTTGATTCCTGTACCAAGGGCAATGTACGTGGGCACAGTATTTGCCTCATTTGAAAAGATGAAGACCTGAATTATTCCTCCCATCACTCTTCAATGGGTAAAAGAATGAACTTTTCACACCAGCACAGGAAGAAAACGATGTCATTAGAATGCCAACTTCTAACATGGTATTAATAATTGTATAAATATCTAGACTTGATGCAGACACACTGGCCTTGGCCGGCCTTCAGGTGACTTTCACTTTATCCATGCCTGCCTTTGGTAAACATTAACTATGGAGTCACACACGAGAGGCTCTTGTTGAGCCTGTGTATGTCTCCTATACAGCCCACCATGTGTGCTGATGGCTAGTTAGCATAGCTTGATATGGATGCCTTTCTTTTCTGTGCATTGGCCCATTTAGTATGTCTGCCAAAGGGCTGGCCCATAACCAGAAGGGCTTACTTCTTCTATCTTATGCCTTATAAACATACATAGCTGTAGCTCCCTAGACCAGAAGGACAAGGTAAGGACTGGAGAGATAGCTCAGTGGTTAAAAGAACTTACTGCTCGTGCAGAGGACTCAAGTTCAGATCCCAGCACCCATGTCAGGCAGCTCAAGACTTTCTATAACTCCAACTCCAGGGTATCGAAAGCCTCTGCAGGCATACACACACACACACCACATACACACACATATACATACACTCTTCAAATACTAAAACTAAATCTTTTTTAAAGAAGTAATAAATATTGTGAATGTTGTGATTTGAATAAATAGATTTACCAATGGCATGTGAATTTTGAGCAACACGTTTCCTTTTCTGAACTCCATAAATGCCTATCCAGAAGCTAACTAGCCCACAGAGATCATAATTAAGTTGTATCTGTAAAGTGTAAGGATGTTTTTCATTTCCGTTTCCTTTCTAATTTATAGCTTATAGATGTCATTCCTTCCCGCTACTGCATGCTTTGTTTCTTTGTTGCTGAAACTGATCTTAAATACCTACACTCATGGAGCTCTCTTGCCTCAGCTTCCTGAGACTCCAAAGTAGCTGGAATTAGAGCCAATGTGCCAGGCATCCTTCCCCACTCTTGATATTTTCGCATGGTAAATTTTTAAATGAATGGCTGTTGATTTTTTAGTTAAAATACCATAAGAAAGCAAGAATTTCTCCAACTTCTTTTCATTATTACAGTCAGTTGAGTCTCAACTACCTCTTTACCTTCAGACTTTGTCTATCCTGTAACACAGAGATCCTAGGATTTTAACTTGAGCTCAGAAATAGTCTTGAGTTATAGTCTGGCCTTCTCCTCATGGTTTCCATGGGGCTGATGAAAAGTTACTTTTTCTTAGTGAGACGAGGGATCTTCTCTTTTGGACTGTTGAATAGTTGGATGACACAGCTATCTATATAAATAACCTTTTAATTCCTAGAAGAAAAAAAAGACACATCAGACTCATAGCTCCAGATTGAGGAAGCTTTGCCATCCTCACACAAATAATTTTGTACATCCTACAGTTCAAACCTACAGGTGAAGGTTTTATCCCTCCAGGCTTTTAGGGTAGATGCAGACAATTCTGTAACGCCTGCCATTAATGACTTCATTTGTGACTTCAGTCCAAATGAAGCAGCTGATTTAAATGAAAAGCTTCTTCTTTGCTCTCCAGCCTGACTGAATTCCATCTGCACAAAGTTATCTGAAGCTAGTACCCTGGTATAGGGTCACAGGAAGCGATACAGCAAAGAATTCCAAACAGACACATTGTTCTAGTTTGTCGTAGGTTCTGCCTCCACAAGCCTGTCTAGCAGGGAGCTAAGAAAGCCAATCTCTCCTCAGATAGCATTCTGTTGAGTCATGTTTACTGCCCCCCCCCAAAAAGGTTCCAAAAGCAAATGCAAGAGGTTGCTGAAGGCAGGGCCATGTGGCGTACGCACTACTGAAGTGAGAGGCATAGCGTGCACCTGCCTTGTGGCTGTGGCGGGCCATCTTGACTGCGCCATGCCACAAGTTAGCATTTTGGATGAGCAATTGCCATTCTGTTGTTTTCTTCTCAACACATGGTGTTCAAAAACAGTTAAAAGAAAACTGTACCCATTTGCTCATCCCAGAAATCTAAAATTTCAAAGACGCATGCCAAACTAATTTTCACATAATATTTTCCAAGCTTTTTTTTCCCCACTGAGAAATGATGCTTCACTTTTTGAACTCTTGGTGTCCTGGCCTGGGGTAAATGAGTATAGTTTCTCTTTAAATGGCATTAAACATATCAAAGCAGGATTATATCTGTCACTGTCTCTCTCTCTTGTTTTTTCTAATGGAATCAAAATCCTTTAGGGAGTGTCCCAAATCCACATTAATGTCTTTTAGTGCTAATGTCTCCACTGGGACTTTCACGTTAGCAAAATACAAGCATGTGGTTCCCCTGTGCTGTCTGTATTAGAAAGAGATGAACTGCTCATCCCTCATTGTCCATGGCCTTCAGCTAGCCCACGCACCAGGGTAGAAGATGAGTTCAGGGAGGGTCTGGGTGCTGTTTATTCCTTTTTGGCCACTTCTCTCCCTTGTGCACTTTGCCCAGATAGCTTCTGCGAGTGCTGTTTCTAACATGGGTGACTCTGTGGGATGCCAGCGTGAGTTTCATCAAAAAGGCTAAGCTGCATATCTGCCAGTCCTGTTTTTAACCTCTGTTCTGATGGTGAAAAAATTGTGCAAATACCCAGAGTCATAGGACATGGCTGTTGACATTTTGTCATAGGGTATCTATCAGTCATGTGTCCCTTTGATGGCTAGAGGGTAACATGCCTGTTTATTTACTTCACTCCCTTTTTGCTTCTTTAACAAAGCAATTGGAATGATTTCTTTTTTTGTCAACTCCTGATTATCAAGTGTCAGTGCTCCATCATGGTATCATAAGTATATAATAATTATAAATAGTAGACTCTAACATTACTAATAAATAATAATTCATTATATTTCATCTTAAAATGGACCTTTTACGTGCATTTAATTATGTCCTGGAAATCTGTAGTATTTCTTTGTTGCTGTTGTTGCTTTGTTTTGTTGTTTTTGTTTTCTGAGACAGAGTTACACTATTTACCCTGACTGGACTTCAACTTACTTTGTAGCCTAGGATGGTACTGAGTTCACAGCAGTCCTCCTGCCTCAACCTCCCAAGCGTTTGGGTCACAGACATATATCTCCTCATTCAGCCTTGGTACTCCTTGGATAATTTTGAATTAATTCTTATATGGTGGAGAAAGAAAGGACTGGATGGCTCTCTAGAACCAGCCTCCAGCCCCTGTCCAGTTTCCTTCTTTAGCCCACAGAAGGCTCTGTTGTGTCCCAGAATGGGACAGTCATCAGGATTGAAGCCCAGGGTACAACTTTCAAGGCTGCTTGAAAGTGTTTTGTTTTTTCCATCTTCTTAAGTTCTGGAACATTCTGAGAACTACACCCCATTCTTTTTTTTCTTTCCTTTCCACTTTCTTCTTCTATATCCTTTCCAGTGTTTTTCTTTTCCTTTCCTTCCTTTCCTGCGAGAAACTAGATAAGGACATTTGAAACTGTTTGTGTGTGGAGAGGCTAAGCAAGGGATCTAAGATTGTTTTAGATAACCTCTCTCTGTAGGCTTTACGTGTGGAAGGATAAGTGGTGCGGGAGAATTGTCTGTATTCTGTCAATCATGTTTTAAATAAACGCTGATTGGCCAGGCAGGAAGTATAGGTGGGAAAACCAGACAGGAAGTAAAGGTGGGGCCAGAAGAGCAGGAGTATTCTGGAAAGAAGGAAGCTCTTTCCCCACTCCTGCTCAGACCACCAAAGAAGCAGGATGTGACCTGCCCCACTAAAACAGGTACTGAGCCATGTGGCTAACATAGATAAGAATAATGGGTTAATATAACTTGTAAAAACTAATACTTAGCCTGAGCTAACAGGCCAATCAGTTTATAACCTTCTGGAGACCGCTGTGTGGTTTTCTTTGGGACCTAATGACTGTGGAAACTGGACAGGACGGAAACCCCAACTAGCAGGCCCTCATGTTACAAGGATACACAGATGTTTTTCTTTTCTATACTTTACAAAAGACAAGATAAGCCGATAAGGTGAATATGCCAGTCCTGGGTGGCACCAGCGATGGGCTCACCTTTAAACCTTTTTTAAACCGAATCCTTATTTACTGGTATTAAATGCAGAATTAACCAGAGTTCTATAGGGTTGGCACAGGTATTCTGTTACTAGTTTTGGAGAGTTATGGTTTCGTTTTGGGGGGTTGCTTGTTTGTTTTGCTTGTCCTTAAGCACTGATTTCCATGATAACTTTGCAGCGACTGATAAATTATCTATTGAAAAAACTACCTTTTGAACATGAGTCATTTGAATTTTCTACATTAATATTTGGTGGGGTGGGTTTAATGTTAGTGTCTTCATGCTAGCAGGTTTAAATGGTAAAATGGTTGAAAATGTGTGTTTGTATGTATGCTAACTTCTGTATGAAATTAGCATTGTGAAATAGATGCTCACTTAAAAGATCACCAGTGGTATTTATATATATTTTTTCATCTTTGGGTTTCCTCTTTAGTAGTGTTTGGCAAAGAATATAAGGTCAAATGTTGATCCAAATGTGAGTGCCATAATTTACCTTTTAGATTTGTGAGTCTAATCAAAACACAGTCTCACTGTGCCATAGTTTGTTTGCCTGAAGAAAGCAAAGTGACCATTGCTACTCTGAAAGGTCTTTATGATGATTAAATGAGATGGCACGTATACCAGCTGATAGCACCTGAAACATGGTAGCTATTCACATATTGTTCCATCCTTCTTTCCCTTGGAGGGATACTTGGGGAATGTGGTCATGCCTTTGATCTCAAGTTTACCACTAGTAATTTTTCTCATTAACTAGATTGAGTTAATGATACTCATTAGGTTTTAGCCACTGAACTTTTGTTTATCACAAGGAAGCCATTGTTCTCTGCCCTATATACTACAGTATAGCTTGAAGCAAACTGATTTGGAGTCTGGCTGCAGCCAGGTTCCTGCTTTGTCTCAAGTCTTTCTCACCTTGACCTACATTCCCAGGGCAAAAGAGTAGCAAAGCAGTGAGTCCCAGAGAGCTCTGTCCTGGAGCTTCTGGGGGAGGGCAGTGAATCTGGGTGGGATAGGTTCTGAAGCACATCCAAATGCATGGAACACCTGAAAATAATGGCTTATTCTCTAGATTTGAGGTAGCAGGGACTTCTCAGATCATTTCCAGTGTCTGAGTCAAATACAAGCACAGTTTATACATTTTCTCATGAATCTAAAGTAATGATCATGACTGGTATTAATCTAGTGGAAACTAATTGTCTATAGCTATTTGAGGTAGTTACAGTGCAGAAATAAAACAAGTATATTATGAATTCTTGTTAGACAGAACAAAATCTGTCTAATTGTGTGTTTTTGCTTTCATAATACTTGCACAAGTTGGGGCTCAACAAATGTTTGTTGAACGAACAAACTTATTTAGTCAGCAGTTCCTGGGCCATGATAATAACAATTATAGCTCAGTTTCCAATGTTTACTGCCTCAGAAAAAAATGTGTATATGTGTATGTGTGTATTACCTACATACCTCTCCATCTCTACATATTTGTGTATATATGAATACTATTCAAATAAGGAATTATTTAGATACAAAGTCATAGGAACTCAATGAAACCAGATCTCTCATAACTCCTAATCCATCTTTGAACTCATTGCTGCTGAGATTGCCAGCTGCATACTTACCTCTCTGACCATTGGCAAGTTCTCCGTTTCCTCATTACAAAATGACTAACTGATGACCTCATCTGGAAACCCTTTCAAGTCCAGAATTCCATCCGTTATCCCTAGTGAGAGATGGTGTGTGCTTCTGAGAAGTGTGCTGTCGTTGAATGTAGTGCAAGTCCTTTCTTATTGTTAAAAATCACAAATGGACTCCACTAAAAGGTTAGAAGCTAATAGTGGTTTATGGTGTGGTGTGGAGTGTGTATGTGTGTGTATGAGAGAGAGAGAGAGAGAGAGACAGAGAGACAAAGAGAGAGAGAATTATGTGAGTGTGTATACGTGTGTGAGTGGGTGTGTGCATGTATAGTGCATACATTTATATATCTGGGTGCATGCAAGATTAGATATAATGAGATCAGTTATCTTCTTTGATCTCTCACCTAGAACTAATCCATTAGACTAGGCTGGCTGGCTACTGAGCTCCGGGATCTGCTAGTTATTACCTTTTCAGCACTGGGTTATAGATGTACTGCTGCACACATCTTTAACATGAGTGCCAGGGATCTGAACTGTGGTCCTCATGCCTATACAGCAAGCACTATACTGACTGACTCACATAACTAAGTGCCAGCTGCAGATACTTAGTTATTTGTGTATGTAGTAAGGTACATATGTGTGTACATTGTATGCACATGTATGTTCAAGTGTACTCAACTGTCCTTGTATATGTTGAAGTCAGAGATTATCATCATGCGTCCTCCTCCATTGCATTCCTCCTTATTTGTTTGTTCATTCATTTATTTATTTATTTATTTATTTATTGGGGGCACCTGTGCCAAGGTACAAGCGTGGGGGTCAGAGAACAACTTCCGAGAGTCAGTCCTCTCCTTCTACCATGTGAGTCTCAGGGAGCAAACTCAGGTCATCAGACTTAGAAACAGGTGCCATTTCTCTGAGCCATCTTGCTAATTCCACCTCGTTTTTGAGACAAGGCCCTCCATTAGCCAGCAACCCCCTGGAGTCCTTGTCAGTCCCCAGCCCCAGGGCTGAAGTTATAAGTACATGCCATGAAAAGAGCATGAAACCTGGCCCAGTAAGTCCCTTGCTCTGGCCTCCACTGGGGCAGTGCTTCTCTGGAGGAAACAAGGTTACCAGTCCCTTTCTAGCTAGATGTCTAGATGCTGGTGACAGTAGGTTTCAGTCACCTCACCATGTCCAGAGTCATTCCTTTCTGGTGGCTTGCCTTTTCCCTTTTGATGCCTGCATATTTAATGCTGTGTCTGATAGAGCCTGATTGTCTCCGTCATGAAAAGGGTTTATGTCATTAATATGCTGATTTGGTTCATGAAATGGAGAGTAAACTGCCAGTGTGGCTCAGTGCTGGAGTTGCTCCTTTTTCTGCTCTTTTTACAAGGAGAAAAAGACTCTAAAGTGTGCATTTTGGAATATCTTTTTCTCTTTTTACATTTGAATTTGGAAATCCTCCTTAAAGGGACAATTCTGAAAGGTTCCATTTCAACATCTGCCTTTGGATGTCCATATGTCCCCCTTGCTAGATGACTTTATGGCTTTGGGCACCATTTCCTTTTAGTTTCTGTGAGTATGCTGTGCCCTGGCCTTCCCTCAGAATCACTTTGGCATCTAAAGGATAGTGACTGTCCTGGATGGTGCTTTTGGATAATCCAAATGAGCAGTCTGCCTCTATTGCCCTCCCTCTCTCCCAGGTGCTCCCCCACATTCCTGATAAGAGTCTTAACATTTAATTCCTTTATGATAAAATTCAATATTCACCCAGACCATAGATTCTGATGAATGCTAAGAGGAGACTCAGAAAACACACCCCCAGTCTCATTCTGGAGACCACTTTACAGTGTGAGTGGACAGCCCTTGGGGGAAGTCAGTCTCCTACATGTGAATGGAAGGGGGACAGAGGTGCTGCCTCCTCTGCTCAGGACCTCCTTCTCCCCGGACTATAGTCCAGTCCTGCTCTTGCTTAATTAATCCATTAAGGTCTATCTTAACCCTAGTCAGTAATGATCAAGGGGCTCACCGGAGCCATCCAGAAGGGGGGAAATTAGATGGATAATGATTTTTGTGCTGATGATGTGTTCTGTCTTTTTATATAGTTGATCCCGTGAGAAACATATTTCTTTGGTGTATTCCTGATGATGTTCTCAAGACAGATATATTACAGAGGAATAAATCAGGCTATTAGACATTGCTAGTGTCTAATTCTTCATGAGTAAAATCGGTGTTTTAAAATCAAAGCTTTGTAAGAAATATTTTTAGCAATACAATGGCAAGCAAGGAGTAAGCTAAATTTGAGAAATTTTCATTTCAATATTTTTTTCTGCACTCAGATACTATTATAGAATATTTATGTTAACCGCCTTGTTCTGATTGCTCCCTCGTACATCAGTCAGTAAACTGTTTAAGAGGATTCCTCCTCAATCCAGCTCAACAAGTATTTACTGATACCTGAAGTGTGCATAACAGTTGACAGTTCTAAAAAATCAGGAGGCTTAAATGGCTTTATGTAGCTTAAAGTATTAAAACAGGACAGGTTGTTGTTTGCATTAAACAGTAAGTTGAAATCAAGACTAAAATAGTAGGCCAATAGTTGAATGGAATTGGGGGCCACTATATATTTTCCTATCTTCATTAATTTATAAGCAACGTCAATGTACATTTAAAATGCACTGTGTATTTTATAAATGCTATGTAGAAAGGCAGATGGAGTAGTTCTTACCTTGATTTAGAGAGCTAGCAGTAATCATGGAAATCTCTGTGCACAAGTGCAGTTTGAGTTGTAATTTGAGTGAAAGGAAGATATTCTTCAGTGCATGAGGGATTATTCCATAGATGCAGGCTCACGTGAGAAAAGTTCAGAGATGGAGAGAACAGGCTTTCAGAGAGAAGTGACTCACCTATTAGATTAAGGTGGACCCAGGTGGCACCAATTGATGACAGGTTAGAAGAACAAACTAGCTTATAGGGGACTTTCGGCACAGAGAGTCTAGAATTCACAACTGGGCTAAAGTAGCCTAGAAATGCACTGGAGGACTAAAGACAGAATGACAACAGGCAGCCCATGGAGAATGCGTTTAGGGTGAGGAGGCAGTTTTCCTGTCCTAGGGAGATTGTGATCAGAGCTAGCCAAGGATAATAGTGAAAGAGTATATTTTAGTTAAGATCAGTCTAGGAAAAATTCTAGATTTGATAGCTGGCTATATATAAGTAATATCTTTTCAAATGTAAATCTTTAGCAAAATATTAGGCCATTGGGTATGATATGGACAATCGTTATACATAATGTGACAAAATAATTTAAAAATAAAGATAGATGATCTTTATTATGTGGAATTTGAGGTGCTAGTAACAGCCATTCTAAAAAGAAGGCATTAACCAACTTAGTAAACCTACCTGGGCTATGAGAAAAGATGAAATAAAATGGATCTTTTGAATGTATGACTCTAAGAAAAACATGCCATGGTCCTAAGATGGTGCTGTGAGGGAGAACACATTCAGGCGATACTAAAGGGGATGTTGAGGGGATCATTGGAAGAATATTTGAGCCGAGATTTTAAACTGCAGAAGCCAAGGATAGAGAAAGAAGCCATTTTAAACTTTTTCGGAAGGAAAAGCAAAAAAGGGGGGGAGGGATGGAGGGAGGGAGGGAGGAAGATAGGAAGGAAGGAAGGAAGGAAGGAAGGAAGGAAGGAAGGAAGGAAGGAAGGAAGGAAGGAAGGAAGGACGGACAGTCAGGCAGGCAGGCTAGAAAGGGCATTATAGGATCAGCTCATCTACTAACCAAACTGTATATGGGAGAAAGGAAGCCTACAAAGAAGTGGTAGCTTGGTCCAAGAAAGTAGAGCAACTTACAGAAAGGCTAGGGTGTAAGGTTAGAGCCTTTGATCATAGCTAAGTGCTCCTTCCACTGCGCCGCCCTGCCTCAGTAAAGAGCTCCAGAAACCACTCGCACATATCACAAGTCGAGCAGAGGACTGAATCTGAGTAGAAAAGGCTAACACAATGTGGTAGAATGTTTCAGCCCCCTCTGGTCTCCTTAATAAGGCATTCACCATGCTTGTAGCTATGATTGCTTGTCTCTCTGTGCATCTTTTCCTCTCCTGAATCCATTGCTAAGAGCCAGAGAGAAATATTAAAATCCCTACCACTGTGGGCAGGATGATTAGCAGCATAGTAAATGGTTTCAAGTAAGTCAGAGAGTCCTTTATTACTTGCTGCTATCTGAAGCACATGTGTTGAGAACACTCACAAACACAGCTATGTAGTTTTGCAACTGTTTTCAACTTAATACCAAGAAAACACGAGAGTTCTTGTTGAATAAAATAATTTAAAGTGAGCCTAGGCTTAGTGGGTTTAAAGGAGAAAGAATGAAACTGGAGACTCCCTCACAGTAATCAAAACTGAGAAACTGGTTTGCTTTGGACCTTGACTGCCTTTCTTCAGCACCACAATGCAAGGATTTAGCCAATTTTCTGGTCTAGAAAATGTGCCATGCTTTGCTTGCTAACTATCATTAAATTGGTCCCTTTGCTTCAGGAAGACCTCCTAGGTTTGCCTGGCAAGAGCCATAAACTTGAGCCCATACTAACTGTAACTGTAAGGTCTTGCAGGGGATGGGAGAGATGCTGTGCAATTGTGACATGTTGAAGGGGGCTCCCCTGCATAATGTGATCCCTGTCTTTAGGAATAGAGCTTTGCTCCTATGTTAATACATTCTGGAAATTGCTCAAGAGGCAGCTTTGGCATTAGAATAGCAACTTTCAAAGCAGTGAACGTCAGCACTTCTATTTCTCCTTCTTCTTGGCGTGCACTACGTGAAGTTGGAAGGACTAATTGGCTAAATGAAGGGACTCAGTGTGGCAGAGTTGAAATCCTGGCATGTAAATGGAGAAGTGGGGAGAGACTTAGCATGCATATCTATATGGCCTCCCTTTGTGAATTATCATAATAGAAATGGTTCTGCCCCTTCTGTAGTTTCCCTGCGAGATGAGTTGGGGTGTGAAGTGCATGGCACAGAAATTCAGCACGCTTTGTATCTGTGATTACTTGTCTCTGTGTGCATCGTTTGCACTCCTAAATTGCATGTTTACCTAAGGTTGCTGAATAATACATTGTTTTAAAGGATGTGTCCCTGAATTAAGGTTTTCATATGACAATTAGAATATAGCTGTATACAGCTGACTGCTGATTTTAAAAATCAGTAAATGACACTTGCAAAAGCAAACAGAGAAATCTCATACTTGTTTCATAGGAGTTAGGTTTGCTTCCTTGACCTCTACCAAGCATTTAAAAAGCATGGTCAACAAGGAGACCAGGCAGTTAATATGGCATTGACTCCCTGTGACAACAGTCAATGTAGCATGTGGGGTGGAGCAACCCTAGCATCCTCCACGGGCTTCCTATGAAATTATTTCTAGTGAAGCTCCATGGTTCGTTCTTTAAGCCTTGGTGAAAAAGCCACAGTCTGGAACTCAAATGGTTCACTGACTCTGACTTCCAACAGCACTTGAATTGTCACAGGTAAGTGGGGACCAGGTATATTTCACAAAATTTACAGTCGAGCATCACAGTGTTTTGTATGGCTTGACCTCTGAATTATGGCAGAATGCTAAATTCATCACATTCTCAAACCCTGGTTTAAAATGCTTGACCTGAGTTACATGTGAGCAGTGTAGGGTAGCCAGTGCCTCTCTCTCACAGATGGCTGTTACCAAATTACCCCTCAACATTTGAGACAAGGAAGAAAAGTTCTTTGGCCTTTGCTCTGAACATTCTCTACTAATCTTTCCCCATTCGTATGAGTTATGGAGCTTTGAATATCAAGGCTGATATCAAAAGGAAGAAGTGGATTTAAGTTATACACTCCTAATTTTTTTAAATAAGGTTTTATTGTGTAGCTCTGGCCTGAAATTCACTCTTTAGACCAGGATGGCCTCTTACTCAAAAATCCACCAGCCTCTGGCTCCTTAGTGCTCAGATTAAAGGCATCTGGCTGCACCATTTTATTTAAAAAAAAACACACACAAAAAAAAATTTAGTACATTTATGAAAGGCAAGTCTAATACATTGGAGTAATGGTCCACAGTTAAGTACCTTACACATGGGTCCTTTTGACATACCCTGTTGATCACTGATGAAATAATTTATAATCATTAGGTATCATTGTATGAAATGTTGGGGTTAAAGTATTCTGTGGAAGTGTGATGTTAAAGGAGGGACTTAGGGGTTCATCTACAAGCTAAGTGAACATTAGGTCCTTCAATCAAATTCGAGGGTATGGCTAAACGACAACAGCCAAATGATAGAAAATGACCTTTCCACATTGGAGAATATCCAAGGGGGTGAAACACACTTCTGATTCTGTCATTGGTCAGACTGCACTAAAGGTCAAGGAGATTGACCCAACATATGTAACCCCATTTTCCAGTAGCTTGTGCCATAATTTCATCACCTCCTCAGTAAGTAAATAAGAATGTACAGACATTATTCTCCACAAATAAGAAACAGAAAACACTGAGGCTGTGGAAGGCTTGAGTACCTTGGGTAGTGCCATCTACATACTCAGCACAAGGATTGAAGCAGGGCTGGGTCAGCGACAGGATCAACAAAGTGCTATTTTCAGGACCAGGCAGAACAAGTTATATTCACTTTAATGCATTTTAAACTCTAGGGAAAAAATGCTGCACAAATGCGTGGTTGTTTCATGTTTTCTCTGTAGATTTAGAAAGGGATCTGCAGTTGAAGGTAGAATGTTTTGGCTTTTACAATCTTATCAGCTAAATTACCAGAAAATTCATATTCCATGTCAAGCTCACATACAGTAAATAATATCAGTTAGAAATTGTTCATAAAATGAATCATCTTGCTGTGTTCTATGTTCCTCATACATCAGATTAAAATGAGTTTTGTAAGAACTTATAGATTACTTCATAAGGTCCTACTTCATAGCCGCAGGTTTATAGATCTCTGACACTAGGGAAGTGACAGCAGCTATTCCAAAGGGGCCTCTGACCTTTTTTCTCTTTTATTTTTCTTTTTGTCTGAGTACAGCTATTAAGTGAGCTTTATACCCATTGCAAGAAATCCCAACCCTCGTTGTCAAGACAGGTAGGAAAGTCAGGTCATGTTTTGAGCAGAAGTTTGAATGGTCTAAGTTTCTTCTAGACCCCATTGTCATGCCTAAGGCAGAAAGAAAGCAGATCCTGAGAGCAGAGATTTCCCCAAAATGTTGTCGGTTGGAACATTCACAGGGCTGGTAAGAGGCTCATTGTACCTTGATGTAGAGTGGGCTTCAGTCATTCTGTGAGAGCCAGAAACGAAGAAGGGCAGAAGCATGATATGTTTGCAAGATGATGGAATTTAGAAAAGGGGAGTACTTTCGCTGAGATAATAGTCTACTAGACTCAAAGAGATTTTCATACACACGTACGTGCGGGCATACGCACGCACGTGCACGCACACACACAGAGTTTTATGTCTTACTTTTTTTCTTTTTACAAGAAATTAACATTCAGAAAGTTCTGTTTCTGAATGTGTCCTGATGTGTGTCTAGATCAGGAGTGCATCTTTATGACTGGGTTATAAACCATCATAATAGTGAAGGGTTGAAATGGAATGCCTTCAAAAGATAACCTAGACCTACTGCAGGCTTGAAACTCTATTAGCCTAGCTATTAAAACCAGGAGGACAAACTGTTTCTTCCCTGGATACAAAAGCTGTTAGGCTATGGCATGACCCAGTACAAAACTTTTCTGAATCTCTCTCCACTTTACAAAACGTCGGCTCATTGCTGCCGTCTGCACTGAAGCTGTTTACAGCTCTGTGCTAAGTGGAAAGTTCAAATCAATTATTGTCCATTAGAGTTTAGGTATAACTGATGAAATATCCCCAGAGGAGTATTGTAAATGTATCAAGACGTCCTTCCCCATTATAGAAATGGGGACGCATAGTGAATTACTTACCTTCTCTCTTGCCCTTAATGCCTCTGAAAGGCTGCTGGGCAGACAGAGCTCCTCTTGTCTTGCTGGGGTTTTGAATGAGGACTCCACCATTTGGTGAACATGTGTCCTGAGCTGGCAAAAGTCTAGATTTCAGCTTACTTTCTATTCTTGCTAAGCTTTCGTGTGGATATAAGAAACTAAAAAATAAAAGATTGAAAGACCATAAAACTGTTTAAAAGTAAGTTCCCTGGCAATCACATTCCTTTTGAATGGGTAGTGTCTTGCTAACAGTCAAGTGAGAAAAGCTTTGACTGGGTTTTTAGCAAGTGACACTGAGAGTCAGTGCTGGGTGACTGTGCCAAGAAGCTTGTTCCTCACACTGGTTCTTTGCCTTAGTCTTTTGCAGGACAGAAAAAGGAAATTCACTCATAGCTAAGCTGAGGGGTAGGGACTGGCTCCCAGGCTCCGCTATGTAGCTACAGGACCTAACAGTGATTTTCAGCCTGTAAAAGCCAGAACCCAGAGGAAAGCAAAGCTCTGTTTGCAGTCTGCTCTAGTGGGACTTGCTTATTGTCTTTCCTGTTGGTGCCCTCAACAGTCCCCCTGCTCCAGAGCTCCCCCGGCTCAAATGGATGGGCTCCTCTAGTCATAAGAAAGGCTGGCTATTGTGCCCTAGAGGGCTGTGATTTTACCAAAGAAACACCATTCTCCTGTGTCAGCCATCCTTCCCCCATGTGCACAGGTAGAGGGAGACCTTTTTCTTCAAAGTTAGTCCTGTTTGTCACCAGTGGCCACCCGGAGAAGAGGCAGCAGAACACAGTGCCACACTACTAGCTACAGTCATAATGGGGATCAGATTTGTGTTTAAAATACAACGCTGATTTCGTTGAACACCAAGGGAAACTCCAAGACGTCCCGCTTCTGACAGCTCTGTCCGTGGTGCTAAGCAGGAAATGGGCTCCATTTCCTCCTTGTGACCCCCATACTGTTTACCCCCAGCTCTGCTGGGGCTTCCATTCCTCTCGCTATAGAGACCCCAGTGCATACACAGAAAATCTGATTAGATGAGAACAGAGATTCCGAACATTTCTCAGGTCATATTAAAGGTTTGCTGTTTTTCTGGTATACCTTTTTCTAAGTCTACCATTTTATTTAGCCATTGTATATGAGTATGTGCCCATATGTGCAAGTGTATGTGTGTGTCAGTGCACGTTTGCCATGGTGTGCATGTGGAAGTCAGAGGACAACTTGCAGGAGTTGGTTTATTCCTATCGTGTAGGTTCTGGAGATCAAACTCGGGTTTTCAGGATGGGCGATGGGCCTCTTTACCCCTGAGTCATCTTGCTGGCCCTGGTTTCTTTGCAATGGACCAGAAGTCCTTGCAATCCACTTTGGATTGCCAAACCATTGTTTCTTTACCAAATCAGAGACTGTGAAAATTGTCACTCTCTGATATGTGCCCACCATAGATATCTTCCCCTGAGACTTGCAGCTACTCACACATCACCAGTTTCTAACAATTATGACACTTAAAGACTGAGTCCATTTTTGGTACATATTTATGGAAAGAGCCATTGGTTTGCTGCACTTAAGAGGTACAGGACGTGTTCTTCTTCATTTGAATTGTGTTCATTCTACTTGGTTTATCAGTCATGGGGGCAAGAGAAGACTGTACAGTTGTTTCCACTTGATATTTTAGAAGACTTCTTTAACATGTTAAGTATGGGGCTAAAAATAGTGACTAAACTATAAATCGTTTCAAAAAAAATAATATGATACAAAGAGAACTGCCTTTCCATCTCCCCTGTGTCATAACGACAAAATGCTAAATATCTCTGCAGCTCTGTAGCTCTCCTCACTGGAGGTGAAGCTTCTGGGTTCTCTACCTGAAAACAGCCTAACTGGGAAGGCATTGAATATAGGCTGAAGCTGCAAATGTGGGTTTGGATGGATTTTCCTTCCCCGCCGCTGGGAAAGCGTGTTTACCCAGCCTCTCTCCAGCCGGTGCCCTGTTCTGAAACCCACTTGCCTGCCCTCTCCTGAGTGACAGCCAGCACCCCCGGTGATTACTGATATGCTTGCTCAGATTTAAGGAGCAGAACTGATTTTCAAGTTTCTTCTAGCCATTGTTTGTGTTCCAAATTATCTTCCTGCATCTGTATTAATTTTCTGTTTCCAAAAGTAAGCCCCATGTATTTCAAGGCAGCACAGTTGCTTTTTCACATTTTCCAGGGAACTGGTGTTTTTAATGTCATGTGAGGACAACATTACACAATGGATCTTTGGCAGGGACGCACAGAAATGAATACCGTGTGCGAACAAACATTAAATGGCAGTCTTAATTACAGAGTTTGACTCTGTTGTTTTTAATGCCCTTCAATTTTATAATTTGATGGAAAATGCATCAACACGGCTATTTTCTTTCTACCCTAAATGATTAAGGATTGATATACCCCCAAACTGTAGTAGCTCCTCAGATCAGCTAATCAGGTAGGCCTTACATTTTATCCACTAGAGGGCAGTAGGGATACACAGCCATGCCAACCAATATGTGCAACATATGGTCATTGTGGAAACATAGTAGCCATAGCTTTCAAGTGTATGAAAAATTCCCATTGCAGTGTTGCTTCACTTATAATTATATTGAAAGTAAACACTAATTCACAGACAGACTACGCATATTTCAACATACCCCTCTGGTGTTTTGTCTATTCTAGTTTAAAATGCCCTGAGTAGTGAAACTTCTCCTACTTCCCTTGGGAAGCTACATCAAGGCACACTTGTTTTAGATACCTGTTCTTTTAAAATCATACACTCAAGATCTATTAGTCTTCCTTCAAGTTCATTTAGAACTCTATTGCGTACTCCCATTTTCCCTTGTAGCAAAGCCAGTTCCATCCTGCAAAGAATGTTTACTGAGTACCCATTGTGTGGAAGGCATAACTTAGTGAGGGGATGTCCACAGCTGGCAAGCATTACAGCACTCGGACTGAATGATTTCATGATTCTAAGATACAGAAGAAGCTCTTCCTAACCAGACATAAGAAAAAGATGTTGACCTAAATTATAAAATGAGTGACATCCATAAAGCTGACATAACAGGAAAAACTTTACTTGCACTTAGATTTCTGTATTGAAATTCAAAGTACTAGAAATTAGAAATGCATTGTGGCATCTAATATCACCTGTAGAACTGTGAGCTCTACATCTGACCCGACAGTGAGATCGTGCCGAGGGAAGGACCTGGATGCTTACCAGTGAAGGTTGATCCTTTGGCATCGAGGTAGGATTAGCCAAGAAGTTTAGGACCTATTTATGAAGCAGAGGCTATGGTTTGTAAACCTCACCAACAATGTTCCATCATCTGTTTTCTATTATTGGCTCACTGGGTTCAGTCCCAGTGCCGCTACACACATTGCATGATGGGAAAGTAACTAAGATGACGCACAGTACCTTGGCTTGTATCACCAGTTTCTTAGCACACACTATGACCATTACCTATCTGAAGGGAGGGTGGGGAAAATCCAAGAATTCACAGTTACACTGAAACTAGAATGTCCTTTTTTCCCCCCTTTACATTAGAGACGGGTCGAGGTTATTTGCTAGGTTGAGCTTTTTTCTCTGGAAGAATTTCCATGAGGCTCTCCTGATCTCCAAGGACAATCCTACATATACACGTATGCAAGCAAGAATGTTCCACCTCTGAGTGTAGAATGGAACTTTGCAGTGCTTGAAATAATACTGGCTTCTCTTTGCTCTTTCACATCCTTAGAGCCAATGTAGAACATAACCTATTCTCCAGGGTCTTTGAAATAAAGGGCTTTCTTTTGTCAATTAAAGAGGGAAAGACTGTGCTTGCATAGGCTGTCTGTTCTTTAGAAAAGGAGTAGGGAAGGATACAGAATCTTCATGGGAATCTACACAACAATAGTACAGACTATATCACAAACAAAACTTACATCTGAAATTTGTGTCACCTGTAATGAAATCCACAGGAGTATTTTATATGGAAGTAATTAACTGCAAATGTTCAACAGCCATTTTTGTGTTTTTGTTTGTTTCAAAATACCAGAGGTGATTAGGCCATATTATGAACTAATTGCTTACTTAATTTATTTAAGTTGAAATGAGTTCTTGAGTTATACAGGGCCCAAAACAAGAGCTCATTACTCCATTCTGCATACCACTGAAAAGAACAAAACAAAGATGTTAGCGCCTTTATTTCATTATGTTACAACACACCAACGTTTTGAGCACTGATGAGGACCCAAGTGGTCAAAACATCTGTATTTGGTAAGAAAGTAAAACAAATAAATGTTTCCCCCATCATTTACTTCTTCCATTGATGTGCTGAAATTCAAAATGAATGGCCAAAGGTAATAAAATGGCGTGCCTTTTTTAGTACACTTTCCTATGGAAAGTTTAAACGACTCCTCAAACATATTTGAAAACAGTAAATAAATAGCCTACAAAATTCAATATTTTCTTAAATTTGGAAGTAAACCGCAGTCATTCCTGGGCTGGAGACTCTGTACACCAAGTTCAAACCAAAGCATATTTTGGTATTTTGATGGTTGAGTTATAACCCCCTGAAAAGAGGACCTGATTGTGTGCAGTGAGGACAGCTGCTCCTGGAACTACAACCAAGCTACTAAAAGAAAAGCACTGCGCACTGGCCACTGCTGACCAGGACGTGTGGGAATTAGTAATCCACTCCACAGGCAGTGAGGGGAGCTCTGTCAGTGCTCTGATTGCCTTGGCCTGATTCTACAAGAGAAGAAAAGAGGAAACAGTACACCCCGAAACCAAACCAAAGCCCCAAATGTTAAAAGCAGCTAAAGATACTAACAGTCTTCTGGGTTCTAATTCTCCTTTTTAGTGTCTTTAAGGTGTTACTAAGGAATTCTAATTAATGTGTGCCTGATCACATTAGCTAGGTGACTAGTATTATTAAGCACCCCTTTATTTTTGTTTGTCCCTCTCCTGCATGATTGTGATTATCTGAAGCAAAATTCAAGGAGGGGTTATTGCCACTTTATATCACTGTGCACCCCACACCTTAGCAAACTGTATGCAAATGTTTGAAAGAGATAGTGGCTCAAGCTATATTACTGGTTGACTACTTTGGTTCCCACCCCTCAAAGGATTGGGGTGACTGTGATAGAAGCAAATTTCTGTTTTCCCATGTGAAAAGTGAGGAAAATGAATCTGTCATTTTCGTACCCCAGCTAGATGCTGTGAGCATTTGATGGGCTGGTAATATAATCTTAATAAACTCAGGGAGTTTGCTGGTGATTAATTATCTCTTTTTGGAAGAGGTTGCTAGGAGGAGCGCTCTCAGCCGGTGAGAAAAGTACCAAGTGATCATTGTCTTGTCTTGGCATACCTAGTGTAGCAATCCCACAGCCTCAACATAAGTGAAGCAGCATCTTGAGTTATTTTGTTCATGGCCTCAGACAGCCTAGTGCCGATACTCATGCTCATTTTTGGCAGCTATCCATTTTAGCTGAAATTAGAACCTGTGACTATGAAAGATTTTTTTCTCTACCCCAAGACATTTAGTCACTGAATAACTGTATTAAGAAGGTACTAAATACAAAATACTATACTGAGCCATCTTATTTGCTTGGGGTCTGAGTCTGTGATGTTAACCACATTAAAACCATGGTGTAATCAAGTAAACCAGCCAGACAACACTCGCAAAATTGGAACTTTCTATTAAGGAGCCCTTCACTGCACAGATGAAGCCATTTGGAGCTGTTCAGTCTTGTTAACTCTTTCCCCTCTGCACATGTGGTTCAGATGGAGCTCCAGAAGCAGAGCACAAAGCCCCCAGTCATACTTGTGTGCTGTGTTCTCTCCTCAGCATGTCTGTTTATCAAGAAGTTCTTCTCTGGGATGCAGTAGGCAGTCAGCACTGACATTTTCCCTGTATTATCTTTCTTCTTTGATGCTGATCAGTTAAGCACTGGCATAGCTTTCTGAGTTCAGTAATAACACATCCCCAGGCCTTGTTTGCAGTATGATCATCACATTGGTGTTGGAAGAATGTGCGCCTTTCTGTGGACATAATCTTAAGCAATAAAAGCATTTCTCAAAGATTCATCTATTTTTTCTTTTTTTTTTCTTTCTTTTTTTTATTGGTTTTCTGAAACAGGGTCTCTTTGTGTAGTTTTGCTGCCTGTCCAAACTAGCTCTTTTAGCTCTTTTAGACCAGGCTGGTCTAGAACTCACAGAGATCCGCCTGCCTCTGCCTCCCAAGTGCTGGGCTTAAAGGCGTCACCACTGCCCGGCTCATCTATCTTTTCTTAATGATGTCAGACTATATTAACTTTTTCCCACTGGCACTCTCAGAGTGGTCCACCTCCAGCTATTTGTGAAAGTCATACATTGCTTCACAGAGTTATAAAAACCTGCAGTATCTATGGATAAATATTTAAGGAAAAGGGAAAAAAGAGCAGAAATGTTCAGGAAGAACATTGGAAAAGGTTTAGAGATGACTTTGTTATTAACTGGACCATTAGTGACAGATCCTAATTACTTGTAAACATATAATTCTGAATATTTCTGGGCAGTGCTGATACACTCCTTTAGTCTCAACACTCTGGAGGCAGAGGCAGGCAGATCTCTGAGTTCGAGGCCAGTGTGATCTACAGAGTGAGTTCCAGGTCAGCCAGGGCTACACAGAGGAAACTCTGTCTCAAAAAATAATAATGATAATAATTCTGAATATTGAAAAATAAACCATCTCTGTTTGCAAGAATGAAAATTCAGGTGTAGATATTCAGTAACATAAATTTTAAAAGCTCATTAAAAACTCTTAGGACATTGACCGTCTCATTAACTCTAAGTTAGCAACATCCTTGTAACACAGGCGCCTAAGCAGAACTGCACTGTCTTCAAAACAGAAGCAAGGCAAACCCATTTGGTTGGACCCACTAAGTCTATGAGAGTAAATTCTGGACTTTCTCTTCCACCTTCTCTCTATCCTAATATTTGGGTGTTAGGGGTGGGGGTGTTTGTTTCATCTTTTGATTTGAAAGACACTAATTCACCATTAGAATTACTAATACAAAAATTATGAAGTCTGGTATTTGTTCACTTCTTAGATATTACTTCTACTCAACTGCATGAGTATAGGTTAGAAAACCTATAAACACTTAGTAGGTGGAGAAGAATCAGTTGCCATTAATAAACATAGACTGCAAAACTTCGTTGTAATGCTTAGCTGTGTGTTACTAACCGTATGCCGTTTCACTTTTCATCATGTTTGCTCCTTTTGTTCCTTCTTAATGAGATCTAGAGCTATCATTACTGTAAGATGTAGACATACACATGGTTTGCTAACAAAAAGCTACAGCATGCAGTTTAGATAAAGGGAAAATAAAGGAAAGGACCAGATAGCTCTCTCTGAAAGGTCAAACTAGTCATCTCAAACTGTTAGCACTTAAAATCTCTGGTCAAAAAGGCAGCAAGATGCCGGGCGGTGGTAGCGCACGCCTTTAATCCCAGCACTCGGGAGGCAGAGGCAGGCGGATCTCTGTGAGTTCGAGGCCAGCCTGGTCTACAAGAGCTAGTTCCAGGACAGGCTCCAAAGCCACAGAGAAACCCTGTCTCAAAAAAAAAAAAAAAAGCAGCAAGATGAATGGGCAGGTAAGGGCAGTTGCCGAGAAACACAGCAGCATACATATTCACACACACACACACACACACAACATTTATATATTATATTTAAAAAGTATTTTTTAACACTTTAAAGCAGCAAGAGTTGGTAGCAGATTTTTGGAAACAGATAATCGTGAGTTCAAATCTCAGATCTGCCTCTTTCGAGCCCTGTGACCTTCTTCTCCTCTTGGAAGGTCTCTGATTCAAATTCTCTCACTTTTATCAGGGAGGTAATTACTTCAGGGAAACCTGGCATGGCATGGCTCAGGTAATAGGACATAGAGGGCCACAGGTTTGAGAATTTGCAGGCTTTCTGTCCCTCCTGTGCCTGCTTTAGCATCATAATTGCCCTGTAGTGTTTTGTGAGCAGGTGGTTTTAAGTAAACCCCCATGGATCAGGCTCATGGTCCTTTCAGATCAACATTCAGTTTCGACCCACAGGACCAGGAAGCTGTTAGGTGAGAAACAATACTCCTTGTTGCTGACTTCAGGGGTTAATTACCTTCCTTAACGAATGTTTCTCTGAATAACCCATGAATTTAGCTAAACTTCGTGATACTATTTCTGTCATCGACCTTTAATGAATTTTCAAGTTTCCAGCTTTGTGTGTAAAGTGCTTATTTGCTTAAATACTAGTAAGATTTTCTTCCTTGTGTAATAGAATTTAATAAGGGAACACATTTGCCCCTTCCCAGGCTCTTCATCCCTTTATAGACTATTATCAGATCCCTGCCTTGACTTGACCATCTAAACAGAAGGCTTCATCTCATATCATGATCAGTCTAATCCATTCTGAAGTTTGTCTCATTTGTTTGTTTTTGTTTTTGTTTTTGGAGCATTTTACCCAGAAAGGGTCCCACACATAGCTTGCCATTATCTTCTGCTAGAATTGTTGTGATTTAACTCCCCTTCCCCTGTCAAAATTACATTCTAAGTATACTAAAGGCTCCAAACAAAATGGTCTTAATATGAATGCAGTTGCATCTGAGCCAAGGTTCAGCTTAGAGACAGCTGGCAAAATGTTCAACAAACTGGACCAAAGAGAAAGAATCATAACAAAAACATGATCTGTCTGTAGCAAAGTGAAAAACGGGCCTTAAGGAAAAGCAGGAGGCTTACACCCCATGCGCATGTACACTCTGTAGGAGAGCCTGAGAAAGGAAGGCCGCAGAACATTGTCCCGCACCTTGTTCCTCTCGAGCTGGCCTTAGAGCACCAGAGTGCCCACAGCAGCTCAGTGAGGCTGGGGTCACTAGACTGTGCCGCGGTCAGAGGCAGGGGCTGCCAGTCTGACAAGGGAGCAGGAATCTGGGACTAAAGAGCCTCCACGTGTTAGCATCTTCAACACGAAGATTTGAACTTGAAATGACTCATTAGGAGTGGGTGGCAGCCTACTGTTGAGGTGCTTTGTGAACCCAAGTTCAACATCCTAGGGAGAAATCCCTTCAGGTACTGAATGATACACACAGGCAACCTGAGCCCAGTCCTCCTGAGTTTTGTCAGAACCTCTGACACACCAGCCTGGGCTTGGCACCACTGCCTCTAGAAGTAAACACGCTATCAGTCTAGTGCTTCATAGAACATGCAGACAAGGTATTTCACGCGATGTTTCTACTGTTTGTGGACTGTTCATATTCTCATCTCATGGATGAGGAAAACTAAATTGTGTGCACAAGAATAGCTGAAAACTGGAGCAGGACTAAGGGACAGTATGATCCCAAGCCTTATGTTCTATCCATGTAGCTATCATGAAGATAACAAGGTCATTTCCAGACATTGTCCTGAGATTAATCTGGCCTCTTATAGATGACAGCAGGACTCATGAGATCATCCTGAGACTTGGCTTTTTTCAAATACTAATGACGCAGACTTCCTTAGACTCATCAGACAGAGATTGCTCGGTAAACCTAGCACCAACCTTGTGTCTGGACAGTCAGACCGTTGAAGAAGTCATTAATTGGACCTTTTCTCGTTGATTTGTTTTAGCTTCCTTTCCACGTTAAAATAGTCTTTCCACTCCTTAATTCAGATGTGTCTCCATATAATTTTAATAACTATACCCTACATCTCTTGGGCCCTTCTCTTCATCCCTAAATGCTCATGATACATTCTGAAAAACCTTTGCCAGGCAGATAATGGGTAAAGATCATTGTATTTCAGCTCCCTGATCCATTACACTCCTGCCTTTCACCAGCATGCAGAGCACTGTGTTGTTTTTTTCTAACTGAATAAATTAAATATGAAAGGGAAGGACTAATGTAATTCAAATAAACATGTTAATGACCCTATTTTTCCATTTGGTAACTAGACCGGATGTGGTGGAATGCCAGGGTTTTTTTTTTGTTTTGTTTTGTTTTGTTTTACTGAGCCTGTAATTTAAAACTTTGAACAAGGACACTTTTTTTCCACTTTTATTTCCATCCTTCACCCCAACCTCTTTCATTCCTACAGACACTCCTCACTGTCCAAGTAGGGAACATGACAACTGTCCCCATTGCTGCCTGGAGTCATGGGTGACCCCGGTGGTTTATCTCTATGGGTGGCTAGTGAGTCCGGAATTTGACTGGTGATTAACCTGTCAGGGCTCTGTGCCTCTTCCAGGGCATGGGGAGGAGGCCACTGGCACATGGTACACCTCTTCAAAGGCCTTGTGGCCTGATCTTGCAGATTTTACATGTGTGTGCTTGTGCTCTAGGCAGAACTTCAACATTGAGATGTGGGGACAGATGAGCTTTTAACCTGGGAACTAGCCATGCATTCCAACTACACTTTAGCAAGAGTTAGCTCCATGCCTTAAGAACTTTTTATTGCTGAAACTGAAACCCTAGCTAAGTCCAAAGACCCCAGATAACCTCTATCCTCCACTACCTCTCCTGTCTCCCTTGCATCCAGAACAACCACTTTCCACAACACCCTCACACACACACCACATACATACATACCACACACACTGCACACACACACCACATTCATACACACCATATTCACACACATTACACACACACCACACATACACCGCACGCGCGCGCGCACACACAAAAACACACACACACACAAACCAATGCAGAGCCTCTTCTGTCCCTCATGCCACAGATATGTCACCTGTCTGATGCAGTCATCAGTGCGCTCAGGAGCCTGAATTTCTCCCCACTGTGCACGTTTAGTCTATTTCTCCTCCACCCCTGGAATGCTCTGTCCCTTTGACATTTTACAGGCTAGAGCCCGTTATCTCGTTTCCTTGACTTTAGTCACTTTTCAGTGTGTGAAGGAAAACTTTTTGATGTGAACAAATTCTGTGCGTGTGTGTGTGTGTGTGTGTGTGTGTGTGTTCCTAACTGACGCTGGCGGGAGGAATGAAGGGGAGAGTGGGCTCTGGCCCCATTACTTCCTGTTTGTTTTTGTTCTGGAGAATGCAGACCATCTGTGTCTCTCCGATGCTTTTCTTCTGTAGCCACTGTTCTCATTCTAATAGTTAATGTTCTTAGTTTTCCTCAGTTCTCGCTAAACAATTTCCTATTCCCCTTCCAAAAACTCCTAAGCCCCTCATTAAATCTTTCTTCCTGAAATTTCTTATCTTAATAGTACCTCTGCATGCTGTTCTGTCCCCATTAAGGCCAGGATACAAATTAAGTAAATGATAATGGGAGAGAGGAAAACGGAGAGAGGGAGAGAGGAAGCCGTAAATGAGAGGGGAGAAATTAAGCATGCTTCTTAAAATGGAGTCCGACAATTCTCAGACCCAGGTCCCAAGTCCTAACAGATGCTGTTCACTAGAGCTTGCCTGTCAAGAAGAGGGGCGTTTTCTCCATATTGGAGGTGCCTGTGGAAATCAGATCTCCCAAAGCATGGCCTGAAAGAGTTCCTCCCAGGGTTACTTTTGTGGCTTCATAGAATGGTTGAGATTGTCCTTTCTTATGGCAATCTGATGAGCTTTCTTATAGTTACCAGAATTTGTGGAGATATTTTTCTGAGATGGCCATATTCAGGTTCTGTATACTTCAGGATTTCTTGTTTGTCAGAGCAGTTTCCCTGTACAAGGTCTCTAGGCAACTTCCACCTCCATACCTTATGGGAAGCTAACTTCTGTGTATGCTGGTTAACTCCACACCGTATGGAAATCTACCTCTGTGTACACTACTTAAGAAAGCTGTTTTCTGAATACCATCTTCATGTCAGATGCCATTTCAGTTTAGAACACATTATTTTCCCATTTGTGTTGAAGACCAAAAATCAAAGGATTCCCCTCTTCTGTTCCTAAGGTCAGGATTAAAAAGCTAAATGAATTCCAGGTTTCCGGCTCCCCGAATTGTATTTCAGCCAGTTTGAGCCTAACATGTGTTCCTAACAATCCACTGGAAAGTGAGGGGTAGCCGTGGCCTTCCTGGAGTGCCAGACAAGGGTTGGCGTGGCTGTCCTGCCCGTCCCTGCTGCAGCGCCTTCAGCCAAGCACATGCCATTTAATCAGTGATGTATTAAAATGGGCCTGGTGTAGTCAGCAATAGCTGCAATAGCTAGGCCAAAATCGATCGGCTATTTTTACAAAGAAAAAAGAGGGTAGAAAATTGCTCTTTTAATCAGGGTAAATCAAATCGTGCCTGCTTGCCTTCCACCTGTAGCTAAGTGTGGGCGAGAGTGGTCTGCTTGATGTCAGCGCTTCCATGTACTTCCTTATTCATGCTTATCCACTTGGGGTGGAGCACCAGGGTATCTTCAGAACTGAGCTTTCCCATTCACGTGAGAAAAGCTGTGCTGTTTCTCTCAGGAGAAAATATACCTCCTCTTTGCCCCTCTTAAAAGATCTGAATGAAGTCATAGTGCACCCAGCCTCTTCTGCCTTTTAGTTTTTCCCCGTCATGAAATCATATCTGACTGTGACATCACAGTGTGCTGCTCCAGGCTGCTGTGTGATGTATTAAGGCGAGGTCTGTAATTGGGTTAGCAGGACACATTAGGGGCACGGGGTGGAGAGTGAGTGCTGTTCTCCCAGTAGGTGCTGCTCTAGGCAGTGCGAAAGAAACTGCCAGGCTAGGGAGGGTTCCTCTCCCCAGGGACTGTGAACTCCGGTGCTCTGTCTTCCTTTCATATATTACCAACCAATGAAATTAATCTTTTCAAAAGGAAAAATGTAAACTGTGCTTTGTTTTTAATCTGCAAGAGAGTTGGGGGTGGGATTGCACTGGCGGGTTTGTTCTGCAGCATTGATTTGTGACCAACAAAGGAAATGTCTACTTATGAGACACAAATCAATGCAACCAGACTGTGAAAGTACAAACAGAGATGTGAGAAAATTATTCAATCGTTAGTCTTCTATGGAATTTAAAAACATAGTCTTTTAGTTGCTCTGAAACCTACCTACACCCACCACCACTTCCGGCAAAAAAAAAAAGACAAATGTAAATAGAAGACAAGTAGGGAGGCTGTCTCGTGATTTTAGAAAGAGGAGACAAGGTTATGAGATTCCTGAAAGATCAGCAACGTTATGAATGAATTTCAGAACCCATTAAGTGTGTCTTCAGATGTTGTGGATTTCCAGCTTTCGAGAAACTGGGCCTCTGCTTTTGTGGGCAGCAGCTTTGGCTCCTGTAAAATTGACAACTTCTTGCAGACTCTGCTTATCCTAAAGTAACCCACCTTAAAAAATTAACAGACATTAGTAAGCATACAGAAATGTAGGCAAAGGGCTAAAAATTATTTTATGAAATCACCAATTTTGACAAACTGGGAAAGGGACAAATGACATGACTTAGCCTCAAGAATGAGTTTGCCATTTCGAGAGTGCCAACAGGTGAATCCCTTGAACGCTGACTTCCAACTAAGAGTTATACCAGCAGACCTGATAGCTGTGGGACAAATGTGGTTACTTCATATCCTGCACCCACAGCCTAACATTTCTAGTCTGCTTAGAAATCCTATTTCCAGAGGTAGCAAAAGGTAAATTCTAATACTTTCCCTATCCTAACTCTCACAGACTGTGAATTATGCTAATGTCCCCTTGGTGGAATAGAAGAAAAGATGGTCAGATTACATCACTGAACACTTATTATAATAGCTTCCTAGTGTCTTTATGTCCATTGGTGTCCAGATAGGCCAGAGCCTGGAAACACCTTCTGCCTTCTACTCCACCCTTTTTCTGCCTCTGCTCCTCTGATGAAGTCAGTCCCTGCTGACTCTCTCACCTGATCCAACGAAAGCACTCTTACTTCTCCTTGACCTCATGTTAGTCTGTTGCCTGAGGAAAGCAAGGGACTGAATGGAAGGGATCAGATACCTACCAAATGAAGTAATTAAGGATGAGTTTCTGGCCGAGCCAGAAACTGGCTGAAATAACCCTTCAATAAAAGCACATAATTGTTCAACTCTGTTACACTCTAACACCTTGCAGTCCAATTCTGGCAGTGTAGACCTCTGCCTTATTCCCCTGAATCAGAGTAAAGAAGGACCTTCAAGTGTTCAAATGGGTCTCCACCAAATCCTGCATTCAAAAGTAGTATTGTCTTATAAGCCTTGTGTATCTGCTTTTCCAATCCAAAGCAGTTTAGAGAATGCACTTATAGGAAGTTGGGAGGAGATGGTTCTGAAAAACTGTGACAGTGATGGCCTGTGGGCAATAAAGAGTGCACTACATACAGTTCAGTCGCTGGCAGTTGGGTTGAACTGTAAGAGAAGAGGCGAGTTCTCCAGAGAAACATAAAAAATCTATCCCTGGCAAGCAAGAGTGATGATAATTCACAAGGATGGCCCTTTATCATAAGAAACAATTAGGTGGTACCAGCATACTCTAAGAAGGACAGGAATATCTGAAGGGTCTCTGTTTTTATAAAAGTTTAGAATATGTGTCACTGCTCATAGCTTATGTCATTAAAATTTAGGTAGAGATTTTATACTTACATCACTTTTGTTTATTTGGTAGTTTTTTTATTTAGAAAATGCAGAAATGGTTTTGTGGTGGCATTGAAAAGCAGGCTAGACAAAACTACTCAGCATGGACTCCTTGAAAGGCTGTTTACTCTTGAATGTTTGTTTTAAGTCCAGGTCTCTGGCACTAAGGTCTCTCCTTCCCATTGACCTTAGCGCCGTACTGTAGTCATCTGGGGTAAGGCACAACTGCTCATATTTAGCTGATTTGCTCTGTTAATGTGTCATTATAACTGACCAGAAACATGGTACAGGGAGTTGTTTGTGCGTTTTTTCTTTGCTTATGCAACTTCCAAGCAGAAAATGTTCTTGAGACCAGATGGTAAAGAACAATCAACTGAAAGTCCTCCTCTGCAGATGGATTGATGTTTCATGTCCTCTTGAAGCCAGTTCAAACACATTTGTGAATGCAAGTCTTGATTTGAGTAACCCTTGCTCTTCTGCTAGATCCTGTTCACCTGGCAAGGAAAGGGGCTAGAACATTTAGTTACATGATTTCTGGGGCTAGCTGGGCAATGAAGCGGCAATGCCGTGGTCATGTGTAGTTCAGCCTTCAACCAGATGAAAGTTCATCACATTCTGGACACAGTAGATCACCAGGCTACAATGACCACCTTGTGTTTATGACCAAATATTTTGACATTGTTTTTTTTAACATTGTTGTTTTTAAAATAGTATACTTTCTTAGTGCTTTTCTTATTTTTTTTTATTTTATTTATCCAGCGTTCCACTTGGCATGTAAGTTTTTGTTGGGGTAGTGGTTGTTGTTGTTGTTGTTGTTTTTAATCTGCTCAGCAATTTGGAAGTTTGCTTGGAACACAGATGAGTTAAGATAAAAAGCTGTTTTTCAAAAACTGCCTCTAGTAAGTAAAAATGAAGATACTATATCTGAATGAGTGTGGAAAGTTATCCCTCTGTGTATTTTTAAAGCTCCTCAAAACCATCCCCAGTTCTCAGCCAAATGCAGCCTACCCAGATTGTCTTTAGGAAAGTAGCAATTCACAGAGATTGCAGTTAGCTGCATATCAAACCACACTCTCACTTCAGCCCCTGCTCATAGCTCCACCATTTTAGAATATGGTGAGAGATGCCAGAGACCTACCATCTGTTTAATGGGCTAATTATGTTTAGCACATGCCTACTTCCCAGTAATACCATGAGTGAGGTTGCCAAACATCATACAAATGTATATGTTTGTATATATTTATATATAAATACACACATAAATAAAGTTGTATACATATATAGTAGCATTCAGCATTTCTGTGCTTTATTCCATATTTTCCTTCCAAGATATATCATGGCCTTCAGTTAAGCCTAGCTGGGTATTTTCAGAGTTTGTGATGATATATGGTGGGTGGCTCAGACCGAGAGGAACAGTAATTGAGGTATTTGAGGAGGTAAATTTGTGTGTGGTGTGTGTGTGTGTGTGTGTGTGTGTGTGTGTACACCTCTGTCTCTGTCTTTGCCTGTGTTAGCTGTACTCCATATTCTTTCTCTTAAAATCTTAACTTACCTCTATAGTCAATGAAGCCAAACCCATGACACTGTTTGTTTCTATACCAAATATTTTAGCTCCTCCTTTTCAGAAACTGAGACTTATTCTGCTTAAGCACACAGCTACAGCTTTTCTCTCAGGTGCCCTCTGTATCGAGTCTGCTGTTAAAGCTGGCATCTGTCCCCTTTGTGATGATTGTACAGCCCTTGACACTGTTTCTAGTGGTCTCAGAACTCTTCCTAGGTGTGTGGTCTCCAGGACTCTAGTCACTGCAAGAACTAGTTTTCAAGTGCTAGCCAAGGAAGTTACAACTGGGTCCCAAGTTGGGCCAGTCTTAGCTGTTTCTCAGAAATGAGGACCAGTCAGTGTCCAGAGGCTTTTGAGCAGGAAAAGAGAGGCAGACAGGGCATTCTAGGTGAAGGGAATGAAAGCAACAATGAATAGGGCAGAGATGGAAAGGAGCAAGTAATGGGTAAGCAGAGTGCCTGCTCAGGATAGGATACAAGCTCTAGGTGCTGGGCTTTCTGTGTCTCTGTAAGGCTAGCTCTGCAAGCTCTGGACCCGCTTGGCTTAGAGGATGCACTGGCCTGAGAACTACTGGGAGAAATACCCACGTCTGCATACCAGACTCTAAACCCAATGTGTAGCATTCATTTTGAAAGGGAGAAAACAATCACCACATAGGAGACTGTCGTGGACGCATTTCGTTTTGTCTCTCCTGAGATGGAGGTGTCTTTTTAAAGCTTCCTGCACCCCCACAGCAGTAGAATGTTTTACTATACTGCTTTAACTAGGACAGATTCTTCAAGCAGAGCTGGTTTGTCTTATTTGTTTTGCTTTTGCAGATTTATGCTTACTAGGGATTTTTATAAACAAGTTAGAAGGAGGAGAAATAGCCAAGATGTAAATAGTCCAATCAGATAAGCTTGCATGAGCTTGGTGGTGGCTTTGTGGGGATGGAGCCTCTTCATTTGTACACGAATGATCGTTTTCACCTCAGGCATCAGTCTGATGTGAAAGGAGACATTGAAAGACAAAGAATGGCAAAAATATTGCTTGTATTTTCCCTGGGATAGATGAAAAATACTCATCTGGGTATATATTCCATGGCTTCTTGAGCTAACAACACAACAAGCACCAGACACTGATCAGAAGCAACTGATAAGCACTGCTTACCTAAACAAGAAGGGGGAACTGCCACCTCCTTGCTTTTTCTACAGCCCCACCAAATATTGTGACTGGAAGGAAGCCTAAGAGCCAGCTCTCCTAGCGCCCAGTTTCACATGCGGGAATACGCATTTCCATGCTGTACCTGTGGTCTACGAGAGTTTAGACACAGATAGGGATCCAAAATCTTCTGAGGCACCCAGGTACCATTCCGTCAAACCGCCCTGTAGTTTCTTCAGTTCCTCTGCCATCACTTTAGAGAATTCTAACTTGGCTTCTTCTAGCAACACTGCTTTTTTGTATCTTGATTACCAACTGGCTTCTCAATTAATTGCTTTGGAGAAGTTTATTTTATAATAATTAATTGCCGGGTTCCTATAAATGAATCTAGTAGTTAAGATGGGCTCTCAAATGTATCCTAAATATTACACAAATACAGAGAAGCTTACCAGATGGACATCTACATCTTGTATGACTGCTAGAATACCTATAAAACTGCTTCAGACCATATTAGGCTTTTGAAATTTCTAGAGCTTCGGACATTTGTTGGGAGGTGTAAGCAGTGTGCTGAGAGTTTCTCATTTGCCCCCATGAGTTCAAACTAGCAATTCTCACTATCATCAATGACCCCACTTCCGTCATCAGACCAGTTACTACTAATGGATTGCCTACCAGCCTCAAAACCAACTGGACTTAGTATTTTGCTGATGTTTTACTCAGTGTAGAAAAGAAAGAACATGGAGAGTGTCTGGCATGGTTCAGCTCCCTTTTGTGAATAAGGAGACCATCACTGACAACAGACAGTCATAAATGGTTATTGAAAGGGGCAGGAAAAAGTATCAAAAAAAAAACCCTCACGGAATCATTTGGAAATATTAGTTCCAAACTTCTGATACAATGCCGTGTGGTTTGTTATTCACATATGGTTATTATGATCTACTTGTCAGCAATGATCCAGAAATACTTTGCTGTTGCACTGCAAAGTAACATCATAATCCATTTTTACACTGTAAGTGTATGTGGCCCACCAAGTCCTTGCTTAGATGCCAGACTCACCACTGTGAAGAAACTGGCTGACATAGTGCCCAAAATCTCAGGTAAGTGTAGTCATCTCACACAAGCATGGACTGAGCCTGGTGTTTGAAACCCAGAGGAGAGACAAAACTCTATTCTTCCCTAAGTAGGAACCATTTGGCAATATTCACAATAGTTAGAGGGAATAGCCTTTGTAAAGAAAATTGTGGTGTCTCAAGGCTGTTTTTATTAAAACATTTAGTCCACCAGCATACCAAATTTAAGAATAATTTAATTCACAAAGCCTATGAAATAAACAGAAGAGTCTAGCCCCAACAGCTGCACCCCACCACTGCGACCCTGCTGTGATGCAGGGTGAGTCAGTGGTCAAGATCCCTCCCCACTGCTCTGCATTTGGATATTTGTGAGGGGGACAAAACTAGAGCTCATTCCCTTTACTATCCATATGGCATGTAGCAAAGCCACCAGAGAATACTAATCAAGAATTTTTTGGTCAGCTCTAGCCAGATGTTCAGGTAGCAATAATAATAGAGCTCTTCTCCTCCCTCTTCTTTTCTTTTATTTGTGTTTTCTTCTCTAATCCAAAGCTTTCCTGCTTTTATGGATTGGGGTCAGTCCTAAAGGAAGTAAGCAAAGTTCATCCGATTTGCAGGAACACACTCTACTTTGACAGGTGACTATCTCATTGTGCCTTTCGGTAGCTGGTGCAACTGAGGAGCTTGTGGAATAGCCGGGCACTGGTCCTCCAAGGACAGTGCTTGGTTTGAATTAATCTAATCCACTGTTTCAGAGTACAGAGCAATCAAAGGAGAGAAGAAAGTTTTCCTCCTGTGTTCTTACCCCAAATGAGTGGCAGGATGTAATCTCTCTGTCTGTAATTTTCCATAAAGTTTTCCATGATATCTGGGGGTACTGACTTCCTGGGGTGCATGCATTAAAGTTAGATCCTGGGTGTGACTTCCCATAAGAGGAAAATATGAGGCAGTGAAGAAATCCAGACATAGATATCTTTGTAATATTTTTCCTCATAAGTATTTTAACTCTCTATCCAGACCCCATTTGATCCTCAATCAACAGAGTGATTTAAAGAAAAAATTATCTTTAGGGGCTGGGTAGATGGCTCATTTAATAAGATTGCTTGCTTTGCAATCATAAAGACTTGAGTTCAGAACCCCAGTAACCCACATAAAATGCTGGACATAGCTGCATGAGCCTGCAATCCCAGCATTGGGATGCAGAGACAGGGAGATCTGCAGGACTCGCTAACCATCCACTCTTGCCAGATGGTGAGGTTCTAGTTCAGAGTGACCTATCCTCAAAGGAATAAGGCAGAGAGGGTGACACAGGAACAGACAGGACATTTGTTTCTGCCTGTCAAATGTGGGTACCACTTAGAGATGAAACATACACACACACACACACACACACACAAAGAACTTACCTTTGTGATAATGCTTTCAGCATTTCCTATCACTGGGATTTTGGTTAATCATCTTAACAGGTGGCTGGGAGGAAATAATGTGTGAAAAGTCCTCATAGCTTATAGCAAAACAGAGGATATGCTCATGAGAGAAGTGCGAACCCATGAATGTAGATACCACACACACACACACACACACACACACACAGAGTAGTTCAGGGACAGTGTGTGATGCTATATGTCCTGCATGGGGAGACGCTGAGGCCCTGTTTTCAGTTCCTTTTCACTCCCTGGAAATTTATACAATAAACAGAGCCAAGAAACTTTGGAATATACTCTGGTGAAACATAAAGGATATGAGAAAAAGTCCTTTGAAACCCCAATTTTACCAGTGCAAGTGAGCAGCCAATACAGTGAAATAACTGTCTCCTTTGTCCTTTGGGTCTGATGTTTCTGTACACTAGGAAGGAGTCAGAGAATATATCTGCCTTATGTGTTTGGAGCCTTTACTGTTTCAAATACTTTTCAGATGAATGCTTGTTTCCTGCACTTCCTTAAACAAGTTCAGTTAAACATATTGGTTGTACCACGATGCATGATTATTCAATACATTACAAAATACAGGAAAATCAATTGGGCCATCCCCTTTCTCCCTTCGCCCCCTCCTGTCTGTCACACTGTGTGAGGAATTGAGAGTGTGTGTGCATATGTGCATGCATGTATATGAGTGTGTCTGGGAGGTAGACAGATTCCCTACCTGGAAATGGCTTGCTATTATTAGATGTTCAGTTACCAGGGGTTATGTAAGACAATTGAAGCTCTGTTTTTTAACAGAGACATGATTCATGCTGCTTGTAGTAACAGTAACCACCTCCGAACGAGACAGAAACCAGACGCAGACAAAGGCTGGAGAAATCAATGCCGACTCCGTGCACCATTCTCCTGATGCCCTCTGCCTTTCAGTCAGGGCACTTACGTTATCAGGAAAGGCGGCTCCTGCTAATTCTGGACCTTTTCTGTCTCCGGGGACTGCCGGATAAATTCATGTGTCTGGAGCTAGGCACAGGAAAAATTGGACTTCAGGAGCAGTGACATCCCAAATTCCTCCCTAGGACCTTGCCAGGATTCAGACACTCCTAGCAAGGAACAGTGCCTGCACCTGTGCTAGGCACAGGACTCTTCGTGCCTTCAAGTTAGACAGTGTAGAATTTGAGTGTTGGGCTCCCCCACTCTCAGAACTTCTCCAGGCAATGCTTTCTGCATGCCGTTGGAACAAAGAATGAAGTGGTATTAGAGTTGGTACCCCTTTAGTACAGCGTCTCCCCAGCTTATAGAAGACACAGACTCAAGACCCTCCCCTGGTCCCTTCAGACTACACCAACTCCACACTGCCCATAAATTTGCACATCAGCTTCACAACTGTGTGGGACAGGCAATGTGTGTCAAGACCACCTTTCAGGTGAGAACCAGCTCAATGTTTAATGGTAGTGTTCTTTGTACCTGATTTTATATGCGTGTGTGTGTGTGTGTAGTTTTATATATTATCAGGTTGGTGACCTAACCAGGGTCACTCAAGTCCTCTTTGCAGATGCAGAGAGAATTGCAGATCTTGTTCTCAGTCTGGGATTCTCGGGTTTGCTACAAAGTTTGGTGGTAACCAGAACATTTTTGAAGAAAAATTAAAAATTTAAAAGAAAAAGAATTTTCTGCTGAAAACTGTGTTTTAGATTGCACTCCTTCGCCAGGCAGCTGAAATGCCTCCCCTCCCCTCCTCCCTACCCCAGGCCTTAAGTGGCTCATCTGTGTGGCTCATGATGGGAACTTACTCTTAAAGAAAGTAACCATGCAACCGTTCCTGTGTCTGCCCCAGTGAAGTAGAGCGTCCCCAGCAGTGTCTCCCGGTCCCTACCAGTGACATCCCAGAAAGATACTAATATCCTAGGCTTCACCCAGACCCTGGAAATAAATTACTTTGGCTACAAAAAGAAACTGCTTCCTGACCGCCGAAGCCTCCCAGGACTCAGGAAAGAGCAGCGCTGCCCAGCTCCAGCCCCACGGGCAGGCTGCCCTTCACTCCCTCTCACCTCTGTAAGCCACCCCAAAAGACAGCGGAGTGTAGAAGTGACAGAGAGCTGTCTAGCCATACAGTCTCATCAAGCCAATAACCCCGCAATAAAATTTCATTTTAAGAAATACTATTATTGGGGGCTCAATCCATTGCTCTGATGTGATTGTGGGTCTCTGTCTCTATCTCCATCCATCGGATGAAATTTCTCCCACCTCTATCCCCGCCCCTGGCTTCCAACTTTTGCTTGATGATCCTGTTTGCTTCCAATTTCCAGGAGGTTCTGTGTATGCTTTCCTTGGGTTCACCTAGGTATTCAGCTTCTCTGGGCTTGC
>PVIU01009139.1:0-78327 GCA_004026605.1 Ondatra zibethicus
TGTAATATGAATGCATTTGGGGAAATAAATATTCAAAGTAAAGAAGGTAGGAGAAAATGTAAAAGTTTTTTAATGAAACCATTGCTTCAGATAGTGACATGCAGTTTTTTCCCCTTTGTGCTTCTATGTATTCCTAATTTTCTAGAAACATAAACTTTATCACTGTAATGAAGACCATAATTTTTAAAATTATATATACACAAGAAAATTATAAGTAACCCAGCTTTTGCCTCTAGACTCAGCTCTTTGAAGGAACAATTTACCATCTAGCTAAGAAAACTCTCTTTGAACCATATGCCAGATGTAAGCGTACCTTTACGAGACCTTGTAGACTGTTACAGTCAGCCACTAATCCAGAACAATAAAGAAAAGCAGGAAAGGGAAAACATTTTTATTTAATTTAAAAGAAATAATAAAATGGGGTTTAGACTACACTTGAGTCCTAGCTCAAATAAATACTTCAGCAAATTAATCTCTGTGAACCCTGCTCTTCCCACGTGTGAAAGCTGTTGCTAGGATTTTATTCAATAGCCAAAGTCAATCAGCTCAGGAGACAGCAGCCCCAACCATCTGACTACCGCCATGTGAGTTCCCTGTGCCCTTTGTGTATCTTAAGTCTGATGCAGCACCTATAGGTAACAGGGAACACACGGGAACCTCATTGCGGAAGTCCCGAAGAGCTAGTAGCTCCAAACTGAGAAATGAGAGGAGCACTTCCAAACCAGCATTTCTTGACCTTTCTTGCCAAAATAAAATAATTCTGGTTCTTAAGGAATATTCGACTCTCTGAAGAGAATGAAGAATTTTAAATACATTTTTCATAATCTGTTACAGTCACTCCCTTGCCTGTTTTCTTTCTGTCTGATTCTCTTTTCATCTGATTTCCCTTTTTTTCTATGCTTCTGTCCTGTAGTATTTGGATGTTTGGGGATGGCAAGCTAATCTAATAGACACCAAAGACGTTAATCATTATTGTACAGCTGGAAGACACATTGAACACGATTTGATCCATGACATGTCAAACTACGTCGCTATGTCAAGGAAAACGTTCTTCCCTTGGTTTGCAGGTGTAGGAACAATGAGATCCCTACCAGCCACCTTCTCAGGCACCTTTCACCTTTCTCCCCACAAACATCTGCATCTCTGCCTCCAGTCCTAACCTTGGAGTTTTCATTAACTGCAATTCTTCATAAATTAGATATATACGTGATGTTTTTACAACCTCTACAGTCCTTGTCTATTATCAGTGCCAAAAATCTATAAAGTAGGATTAGGCAAGCATGGCTGAGATGCTGTAAGTTGTGGTTTCTGAGGTCTTTCCATATTATTGTATTTGTAGAGCTGGTAGCTTCTCTCCACCTCTTGTATTTTTAACTTTAGAGTGAATAAGACCCCTACGAAGTGCCTTCCTGAACACTTCCCACCGCACTGCTCCCCACCACTCACCATCTCAGGCTGAAGCCTCTTACATCCTCTCACTGTGTGTGAGACTTTCACTGGACACTCTATCACTGTAGTAACTGGCATAGCCATAGAGGTCCATCTGGATAAACCACATCTCCCCTGGCACAAAGAAATAGCTGTCATTTCATCTTTGTGCACCAGGACCTCTCATGTCTTCTGACTGAGAAATGATATTTAAAAAGTATTAGTGCATATATTGTAAATATAGCCTTTGGTTGCTGCCAGCTGAACTATTAGGATCTCTGCATTCAGCTCTGGCAAAAGACCCTAGATCTCAATGGTGAATTAGAATGAAAGTGTCGTGGTCAGGTGGTCTAATGCACATGGAGGAAGCACTTTCCAGCTTGTAAATATCCAAAGTTTAGGTGCCGTTGACACAAGGTGTGATTCCTCCCAAAGGACACTTAGAAGGACAAGTTGGCAGCAGAAAATGCTTTCTAGAGTCAGATATGTGACAGCTACTGTTTTCCAAGTCTTTCTGTCTTATGCAATTTCATGTATGAGTTGACAGAATGTTGGCTTTCAAACACAAACAGGTTATTTCTAATATTCATCACAAAAAATAATATCAAATGAATACAGTCTGTCACACTGCATGAACAAAATTAAAAGCAGGATTTAAGTCAGTGTGCTTGAGAGAACATAAAAGAGGTCTCTCTCACTTGCTCACTCTTGCTCTCTCCTCTCTGCTGGTAGTGATGCTATGGATGAAACTCTGAGCCTCATTCTTAAAGTGCAAACCTTCTACCAACTAAATTGTAGTCTCAGCCTGCACAGGTTCCAGCTGCATGTGGATGTCAAAGGACAGACCATTTGTGGGACTTTGTTCCCTCCCTCCACCTTAAGTCCTAAGGATCAAATTCAAGTTGTCAGGCTTGGCAGCGAGTGCCTTTACCCTCTGAGCATTCTGACCAGATCCCAGATTTTCTCTAGTAATCAGGGTCAGAGCTGCAGAGTCGACCTCAATCCCACAAGAGCAAACAAGACCAGAGAGTCAACAGCAACGATTTTCAGGGGCTTATGGGATGTTCCCTGTGCAGTAACCCGAAACTTTATGCATTACTTTAAGAACAGAGTGATTTGGGTTACTCTACTTACCTTCTGAAGTTATAATAAATGACTTCCTTCTGAGGCAAAACTACATGTGAAGTCAAGGGACAGGTTACAGTTACCACTGTGTGAGAAAAAGCAAAGAGAAAGAATGTAAGGGTGCAAATTAAAGCTTCAGATTTCTTCTCAGCAGAAGCTGAGCAATCACCACACAGAAACCAATGATTTTGAGGTGATTAAATAGTTTTTTCCTAATTTGAGTATACAAATGGCCATTGGCCTATGTGAGACCTGAGTTCCGTTCTAGGGAACAAGACATGGGGATCCACTGAACTTCCAAACTTCTGAAAGACAATACAGGGAGAAACGTTAGATGCTCTTATGCATTTTTAGTCATGAAATGTTATAAGTGGTATGTCATATATGCCAGTCACTTAAAAGTCTTTCCAAGACTTGAAACAGACCTATTGGTCACAAGAGACGACACTGCAGATTGCAAGTTGGTAATACACACAACGAAGGCTGGAAAGGTCAGAAAGGATCAAGTGGGCCAAGGTTCTGATATCACAGATTAGAGCTAAATAGCTCTTAAAAGGAAACAGACCTGAAAAAGAAGAAAGAGAACCCCGAGGAAAAGCGCAAAAAGTTATGAATGCAGGAACATACACTGTATCGGAGAAAAGGTCACCACTGGGTTCAACTGAAGCAGAGGGTATCCAGAGTGGGGCAATGAAAGCTAGGACTAGAAAGGAGTCTGACTCCTCAAATCCATGTGCCTTGCTTTGTAAAGTCTCAAGCATGTGAAGAGAAGACTGAAAACATTCTTACATTAAAGAGAGTAAGCTGGTAATGAATATCTCCTAATACTTGACTTGAGAATTGAAGCCATGCAGCTTAATCAAAATCACATGAAGCACAGTGAACAACACGTGTCCCGAGTCTTTCATCCCTAGAGATTTCAATTCAGTATATTTAAGAAAATATGTCCACATATATTTTATATGCATATATATATATATAAATCATACATATAATTTGCTAAAATACTGGCATGTTATTTCCCAGATGACTCCAAAGCCTAACTACATAGAGGAGAACTGATACAGAAGATGAAACAGAGTCCCTAAAAGTATTCTATTCACTTAGAGGAAATGGTGAAGGCCACACCGGCTTGGCTTAGCATGGCCTAAACTGAACGGCAGGCTGCTAAGTTAACTCAAACTTGTAAGAGCTAGCTAACATCTGGAAACATTTACAGGAACTTTTAACCCCTGAAAAAAGTATTGCTCTTACAACAAATGAACCTGCTGACCCCCGGAGGTACATTACCTTCACACTGCTGTGTTCAACATTTAGAATAAAAAGGGTATTGTGTCAAGATTCTAAATGAATCTTCAAACTACATCTGCACATCTTGACTCCATCTGTTTTCTGCTCTCTTCAACCCATAAGGAAAAGTAAGCTCCTTGGAGGTTTAGAACTGTTACCTGTTGAATCTCAAGCCCTGCAGAGATGTTAGCACAGACTAACCTATCGATGCATTGTTTTTAATGATGAAGAAAATCAATGGATTAAAGTCAGTCTTCTTGATCACTGGAAAAAAATCTGATATTGACACATCTTTTAGAGACATATCTATACTACCCATTGCACTGTATGGGCAAAAACTTGAATGATTCAGTTACGTGCAGCACAATTCTGAAGACTTCTATGTACTCTGGAAAGTTCCAGGATAAGGTGGAGAACCCTTTCAAAATACAAGGCAAAGTCCAGAGACAGCAGGGTAGAAAATCCTTGTGATAACCTAACCATGTCAGCATGATGGATTTCTTCAAATTTTACCTATTAATGTCTACAATATTTCTGGGCTAAAAAGAAATTTCTTCTCTCATTTTAGAGTTCTAGGCATCTGAGAAACAGCATTAAACGTTTAGTGTTTAACCTTTGAGAGCTGGTGGGCTCTACGTCTCTGTGTCTCTAAGACGCACAAGATTATGAAGGTTATAAAAATCTATTTATATTTCTTCAAGCGACATTTTAAACATTGGAGCTGAGGAGATGGCTCAGTGAATAAATTGTTTAACACACAAACATGAGGACCATACTGAGTCTGATCCCCAGAACATCTTTAAAAAATAAAAATAATAGCAAGAATGCTGGCACACACTTGTAATCCTTGTTCTGGGGACGACTCCTGGAGCTGACTGGTCACCTAGGCAAGGTTCTGGATCAGTGCTAACCCATGTCTCAATTGTAAGATGTGGAGCAACTAAGAAACACAACCAGTGTTAACCTCTGGCCTTTACAAGCCCGTCTTCTCTCCTCCTCCACACCTCCTCATCCTCCTTCTCCTCTCTCTCTCTCTCTCTCTCTCTCTCTCTCTCTCTCTCTCTCTCTCTCTATATCTATCTGTCTGTCTCCCACCTTCCCTCCCTCCCCCAGGAAAAAAATATTTTAAGCATCTTAACAGGACATTATCAGGCACACTAACTTTGTTTATTAATGATTCTAACTTTTTTTTTAATGATTCTAGCCAGTTCCTTCATTTCTATCCTTTAAGAATATCAGCCTAGCTGCAAAGGAGGAAAGCAGAGGCCCAGAGATCTACATCCTACCAGAGCCACACAGCTTCAGGGCACCAACATAATTGGTCTTTGCACTCAAGAGCAGATCCTCCTATGTGGTGCTTTCTCAACTGAAATGAAGGAAGACCCTAGACAGAATGGGGACCCAGTGCTGTTAATGTTGATGGCTTTCCTTCACCAAAGTAATTAGGACAAAATAGCATGGTGAGAACTAGGCTTAGACCTTTCTGGATGAAATTCCTAATTTGAAATGATCCTTCTTTATAAAATGAGAGGAAATGAGTTGACAGACTAGAATAAGGGAACAGAAAACACAAAACCTAAAGTATACTTATTTGCCTTTGTATAAGTTTCTCCTAGACAGCCATTGAGAGGAAGGTGACCTCTGCCTGAAAGAAGTGTTTTCATTAAGATCATCATTTTACATGACTAGAGTATGACATTGATTTTTTTAAAAAATAAATGACAGACCAACCTGCTTTTGTTATTGCTTTTAAATTCTCTACAGACAATGAAACCCCCGGCCTACTATACTCAAAACAACAGCTATCACATCAGCTGTCCTTGATGGTCACTTCCGAAGGCCAAGTGCTTAAAAATCCACCACTGATACACATCATTGCCACAAATAGTCTTACTATGGGTAAAACTGGGATCTAGAAACACAAGGTCTGAGATCTTAGGAAAGGTTATAAAATGGTTACTGATGGTTCTTAAACAGTTCAAAGTATCACCAGGTGACGTGCCAGGGAGGGAGCATGCAAGTCACCAGACGAGGGCATAGAATGAAAGACCACTCTGGACAAAGCTCTCAGAGCTTTCGGGACAAAGAAACTATCCTTCAGCATCCATCAGTGTCCAGTCCTTCACCTCTTACTAACTGGCGGATCTAAAAATAAAATTAATATAATATTACAGGAAGATCTGTGAAGCTGTAAAGATATTGTACAGGGGTCAATGTAACATGGAAGAGGCATCTCCAGGCACCGCCAGTTTCCTCCATTCCTGGCATGTTGCTTACATTTCCACTCTGGGTTGTCTGTTCTGTCAGCACCCATCCCATGTGTACAGCAAACATTTTGGACCTGAGTTGAGAGTTACCCTGGCCTGGGTTAGAAAGCAGGAGTTCCTTTTCTCACTCCCAGTTCAGGCTCTGACCATCAGAGACAAACAGTGACTTTATCAAGGAAAGTGGTTTAGGGCGATGCATTCCTCCACCTTGTGGTCAAAGAGTCCATGGAACAAATTCCATGCACAGACTTCCCTTTTAGGGCGGAACACAGAACACCACAGATGCTAAGAAGCTGCCTGGTAAGGATGTGTCTTTAACTGCCTTGCCAGGTATTTTTGTAAATATCAGTGAACAGAGACCCACTGTCCCTATCACTGTCCGTGCAGGACTGATCAGCACGCCGTATTCAGAAACAAGCAGTGTTAGGGACTTTCCCTCCTTCTGAAGCATTGTGTTCTGATCAACTCTGAGCAACAAGTACGTGGGCGTGGCTGTATACCTACAGGAATGGCTTGAACTGCGGATATCTAAAACATCAAGCCCAGCTAAATTCTCAGTGGTTGTGGAAGAAGAAGCCCATCACTGCATTATTGGTGCCATGCAAATGTGTTGAGTAGCAGGAACAGCACAGTGGTGTTTGCTTGATCGTGGATGGTCCACATGTACATGAATTCAAGACTATGGATAGGCAATGGCTATAGATAGACTATGGCTTTGAACACTCAGTTGTCCACCCCAACTCCATCTCCCATCAAGAGTCCCTTCTCTTTCTTATTATATTCAGTATTATAAGAGCAAAAGTGAGTTTTACTTAATTCCAAAATTAAGTAAGTCAATGTGAATTTTCAAATATATCTGAGTTTAAAATGTCTTCCCTTTGCAAATAAAGTCACACATTTCTTCATTTATGTAGTTATTTAATGATAAGTGTTAAATATTTGAAAATGCATGGACATTAATTTAATTAGTATGCTGTTTAACACATTTCTAACCACCTGCTCTTCTGACACTACACTGAGTAGACACTCTCTCCAAGGCCAATCAGGTTCTTCATCCATCATGTGAAGGATGTAGGGAGGACTATGATTGCTATGTAAAAGAAAAATAGCATATCCATGTCATCTCCTTACAGCCTGGCTTTTCTGGAATGTCTTAATTGTCACATTCATCCCATTGCCTCCTTTAGTGGACTCTCTCTCCCTGGTGACTGTTAGCCACCAGATGATGCATGTCAGATGTCTCTAGCTAATACAATATTTGTCTTCTTTCAAGTCAGATGGCACTAGCTAATACAACATTCAGCTTCTTTCAAGTCTTAAATAAATCACCAAGAATGATTAGAGACAGAATTTTTAAATATTCTAACCATGTACCAAAATTCAAAGTCAGTATCAGCCATTGACTTTTCTTTTTAAAAGATATTTTTAAAAGAAATTTTAGTTGCCTGTATGTGTGTGTCCTGTGCGTTGTATGCTATAGCATGAATAATAAAAACCCAGGGATAGATATAGGAGGTCAAGCTGAAGATCAGAAAAGCAAAACAGCCAAACCACTAGAGAAGTCTTACCTCTACCAAGGCTCGGTGACTGCAGACTGAGGCCTGAACCTCTGTCTCCTCTTGTCTTATGTTCCCCTCTAGTGCTGGGACTAAAAGCGTGTGACTCCTCAGTACTGGGCTTAAAGGCGTGAGCCACCACCACCTGGATCTGTTTCTATGTTGATCTGTGTGGCCCAGGGTGGCCTTGAATTCACAGAGATCCATCTGCCTCTGTCTCCCAAATCCTGGAATTAAAGGTGTGTGCCACCATTGCCTGGCCTCTTGTGGTTTAGTTTTGCCATCTGATTTTCAGGCAAGCTTTATTTATTAAAACATAGATAAAATATCACTGTAGCATGCCTCAAGTTTGAAGGTGCCAAAAGAGTACATTGGGTCCTCTGGAACTGGAGTCTCAGTTGGTTGTAAGCTTCCTGACATGGATGCTGAGACATGAACTCAGGTCCTCTGGAAGAGTGGCAAGGGCTCTTAACCATCTGTCCATCAACCCAGGGTACCACATTCTAACCAACCAAATGTAGGATGCATTAATCATTGTTTACTATACCATACGGTATGATGGACAGTGGACATTTTATGTTTAAATAAACACATATTTAAGATGGCAAATATCAGAGCAGACACATGACCTTTTTTCATTCTGGTAATCTTAATTATAAACTCTAGTTTGGCTCATATATAAGTGTTCTTATCAGCTCATTTTTATCACTATAAAATAATGGAAAATAATTTTGAATTAAAGCATAAAGCTATTTTTGCTCTTTAATTTCAGGTCGAACTGAAAATAGCTAGAAGTATGGGTGCTAACAGAGAAAACAGAACTTTAAATATGGCCGTGTGCAATGGTCTGTACATGCTTCAATTCCATGGAGAACAAGCACGTTTTAAAAGCTGAACTTAAGTAAAAATGGAAAGAAATAGATGAAGGTTTTGCTACACAGAACAGCTATGGTGCAGTAAAAGGGTTTCATTCCACGGTTCTGAATTATTTCTTTCTATTGTGTTTAATTCACACACATTTATACCGCTATCTTGTGGATAACTCATTGAGTGGGGTGGTTGATTTGTATGCCAGTTTGGACTTTGCCTCTTGTTGTCTACCTTAGTCCCATTTCTCCTTCTCCCTGTTGGGATGCAGGAATTGCATTCCATTACAGAAGAGCCTCCAGACTGGCTTCCTCCTCTCCCCCAGCATGATTAAATTGCCCACATTGTTCCAGTGGCTGCTCCTTCCCCGAAGCACAGTTGGCAAGGCTGTGTTTTGAGAGGCAGTGTTTTAATCTGAGTGCTGGAACGAAGCTTTTAACTACTGGGTGCTGGGTAGAGGATCTTGCAGTAAATGCAAGGTCACATTGTTTGTGTTTGCTTTCCCTCAGCAGAAATAAAAAAAAAAGCAAAACTTAGAAGAGGATGTTTTGAGGATGTTTTAAGGCAAAAGCTGATAAATGGCCAATCCCTTATTCCTGACACTTGTAGCTCTTGGATCTCACGTCCTCAAAACTGATCTGCCCAGAGGCAAGGTGAGAAACCATCCATTCAGCTCCACAGACAGAACTTGACCTTGTCTAGAGTCCAAAGACAGACCCCAGGCAGTAAGTTCCATTTTAGAAAAAAGACTCACACAAATTTATTTGAATTAGAAATATTACTTTGCTGCATTCTGCATTTAATTGGATTCTTTCACAGTTTTAGCCAAAAAAAAAAATGCTTCATTTTACTCAGGAGATGGAATGATCCTTGAGAAAATAGAACCTGGTGTTATCCTAAATGTGGGATTCATTTGTGAATGCCTCCTGTTGGGCCCAGGATTGATGTTACATAAGGCATTTTGTAAACACTGTTTTCTAATACCAGCTTTCATATCTTTATTCAACAGGCCTTATCTAGGACCTGTTACGTAACAAGATCTGCTTTCCATTGAGCGCTGAAATGGATCAGAGACAGCCCTCCTCTCAAGGGTCCAGAGTCTAGTGAGCAACTCAGATGAATCAGACCAGGAGCAGGAAGTGCTGTGCTCAGAATCAAATGAGCTGGAACTGGCTAACATCCAAGCAAACTTTCTGTCTAGGGACGTGAATTCGAACTGTGTGCTGACAAATTAGAAGCTTCCAGAAGAGGAAATGTATTTCAAGGCAGAGGGCAGATGTATGGTCCAGCAAGAAGCCATATGTCCTAGCCACGGGGTAGATAATGGAGATTGGGGAGTGTCCAGAAATTCTGTGGAGTGTCAAGAGATTAAAATGCTAGCAGGAAATTAAAAAGGGCAGGACGCAGGCAGACCAAGGTTCTCCACGTTAAGTGTAATGTGTCTACATATTACTGATTCTTTGGAGGGACCCTCCTCCTAGCTGACCAGGTGCCACCTGTGAATGTAAAACCCAGGGCTGCCCTATCAGAATGTTCCATATACCTAAGTCGCGTGATAAGTTCAAGGACAAATGGATGACCCAACCCAGGACAATCAGAATTTCCTTAAAATTAATCACCAACTAAGCATCACATATAAGACCTGTTGTTTATACCACCCCTGGTGTTTAAACAGGTCTTGCACTTAAGCGTCATGTAGAAGATGCCCTGGTTATATCATCCCTGTGTCTAGAAAGGTTTTGCAGTTGTTTCCACATTCTTCCATTGCTGCTTTGAAATTCTTATTAATTTTACCCTGGGAGTTTCATTTGTTTGTTTTTAAATAAAATCAGTGGGAAGGCAAGGTAAGCAATGAATGAGCACATCCCATCTGCCATGCAGCTTACCCGCAGCATCCCAGGGGAGGAGACTCAGAATCGGAATGAAGAAATCTGTTCCATGTAAGCTGGACATTGTGGTGTCAAACGCCAGGTGCTAACACTGAGATGCTGAAAGGTAAAAATTTATTTATGACCAGGCCAAACTTACAGTCTCCCTTGGTAGGAGAATGAAACAGCCAAGACCAGAAGCAGAAGGGCCTTTTTATAGCAAATAAGCAAGTGATTACATACGTGGAATTCTGTAGTTATTTTTATGATTATGGGAAAAGGCACATGTCGTGGATTTATGGTCAGACAGTTAACATTCCATGGAACATTTTACGGTCAGTCAATTCTCAGAACATATCATGAGATAGTGGAAACAATTTACAATGTATAAATCACAAGGTTATAGAGGAAGAATAAGTCAAAAAAGAAGCTGACCTCTAGCTAAAGACATGATTACAGAGGAAAAAAATACAAATCAAAATCTAACATTGCTTAATTATAAAGAAAATAGAGTCAGCTGTGCCTTAACCCTGGACACCAGCGCCCCAGGAGGCCATGCTTCCTATTTGTCCTGATTAGGTTTCTGTTGCTGGGATAATACATGACCATAAGGAACTCGGGGAGAAAAGGGTTTATTTTAGCTTCCAGCCTACAGTTCAACCTGGAGGGAAACCAGGGCAGAAACTACAGGCAGAAACTGACGCTGTGACCATGGAGCAGCTTTGTTTCCTGCCTTGCTTCTTCTGGCTTGCTCAGCTTATTTTCTTGGACAGCCCAGTCTCACAAGCCTAGAGATCATAGCCCCACAGTGGAATGCTCTCACCAATGGCCAGAATTCAGTTCCCAGCATGCACATGGCAGCTCACAACTGTCCATCACTCTGGTTCCAGGGGATTCAACATCCCCTTCTGGCCTCTTCAGGCAGTAGGCATGATCATGGTGCACATACATACACTCAGCCCAACACTCATACACACAAAAATAAATATTTTTAATAAACATGTCAAGTAAAAGAGAAAGAACACAAAATAAATTCTGTGTTTCAGTACCTTTAGAACTTTTTCCTTCCTTTTGAACAAGGAACCCTATGAATTCTATAGCCGCCCAGACTGCCAGAAGACATGCTTGATTTTCTTCTATTTGTACCTGAGGTTTTTAGGGAAATGTCAGCTGGTTGCATATGACAGTCTTCCCTGGCCAGGTAGATGAAGTTATCTATCGCAAGAGAAACCGAACCCAAAATACAGAGAAAGCCCAGACTAGAGTCAGGCCTGGTATTAGTGTGTGAGCTCTCTGGTGTGGTGGGGCCCAAATTAATTGCACACCTGTCCCTCCTTGCTACACAAGTGGACAGATTCCTCTTTTCTTATTCCCTTTTCAGGGAAAGAAGACTTAAACAGTTTGAGTTGGATCCCTGCCTCTTGCCATGGGAGAGTTGACTAGCACAGCCTGTGTACCAAGTATATAAAGACTGATGGTGGAGTTGGGGTGGTTTGTAATATCTTTACTACATTTGTTTATCCAGGAGTTGGGACACATGAGTTCCACAGCATACATATAGAAATCGGGGAACACTGTGAGAGGGGACTCAGTGTCCCATGTGTGTCCCAGGGATTGGGCTCAGGTTGTCAGGCATCCAACAAGCACCATTATCCTCCAAGCCATCTGACTGGTGTGGCCATATGCATGCTGATGTCACAGGCCCAGATGCCAGGCAAACGCTTGAGAAGGCAACAGGAAGTGGACCTGTATTTCTGAAATTTAATTTTATACTTTCAATGTATAAAATATTTATTTTATTTTAAAATGTTTGTGGAAGAAAGAACCTTGTTGTGGTAAACGTGAGTCCACATCACCCAGTTTTAAGACACCTGCAGCACTGTGCCCCCATAAAAGCGCCCCAGATTCTACCCCTGCCAATCTCCACCCTCGCTCCAAAGGAACCATTGCCCTGAACACTGTTCCTGCCTTGCCTCAGTTTTTTCCAGTTTAGTAACTTTTATGAGTTTTCTTTGTTTTTTATTGATTTTTATTGAGCTCTACATTTTTCTCTGCTCCCCTCCCTTTCAACCCTCTCCCATGGTCTCCATGCCCCCAATTTACTCAGGAGATCTTGTCTTTTTCTCCTTCCCATGAAGATTAGATCTATGTATGTCTCTCTTAGTGTCCTCATTGTTGTATAGATTCTCTGGGATTGTGATTTGTGGGCTGATTTTTTTTGGGTTTTTTATAAATCATTTTTTTAATTTTTTAATTTTTTTTTCTTTATGGGCATTGGTGTCTTGTCTGTATGTATATCTGTGTGAAGGTGTCAGATCCCACTGGAGTTACAGACAGTTGTGAGCTGTCACGTAGGTGCTGGGAACTGAACCTGGGACCTCTGGAAGAGCAACCACTGAGCCATCTCCCCAGCCCCTAATTTAGTACCTTTAATAACTGTAAAAGAAGAGTCAGGGGCAGCTCTGAGAACAGGAAAGCAGACGTCTGAACCTCACTGGTCATTTTTAGGGGGTAACTTCTGTACCCACCAGATCACATTCTAGAAAGATTCTGCTAAAGATAAACTTGTAAAATGGCCTTTCTCTCAACAAATAGAAATAATTTTTGTTTCTGTTTAAATTTAAATTACTCAGAGAAAGAATGAAAAGACAACGTAACATGAGCCAGCTGTTAAAGCACAAAGATGAGCCCCGGGCCTGCGTTAAAGGCCACCAAATAGTGGATTTGCTCCTGCCTCAGCCGTAATAGCCACAGAAACAGGAAAGAGAGAGCTAGAGGAAGGAGGGGACACAAAGCATGTGCCATGCTACCTTGCTTCCTCCCAATATGCACCAGAGCTTTTGGCACAGAGGACAGTGCCTCAGACTGCATATGTGACTGTCTTCCCTCCACCAAAATTATTTTAAATGAACTGCAGGAACAAATGAAGCTATTTGGCCCATACCAATCAATCCCTAATTACAAATATTCATGTAGTATATCACTAGTTGTATGTATGTAAGAATTGGCGTGTGTGTGTGTGTGTGTGTGTGTGTATGTGTGTGTGCGTGCTTCGGTTTACACCTTCATGTCATAAAATGAGAGCTGACCAGCAAGATGGGTCAGCAGGTAAAGCACTCACCACACAACCATGGTGAGCCGAACCATGGGAACCACTGGCAGGCATGTCTCTGTAAGATGAGAAGCAGGAACAGTGCCGTCCAGAGACACGAGGCCAGCTGGCCTAGAGTACGCAGTGAATCAGAAAGAGCAAGAGAGATTTCCCACCTCAACGAGGTGAAAGCAAAAAAGTGCCCCTAAAAGTTGTCTTCTGACCTCTATGATCACATGTCCATGCCAACACTCACACACAATAATAAATACAAGTTTAGAAAAATAAAAACATCTAACAGAAATCCTGCTTGTATTGTGAGCATCCACACCTTATCCATTGGCTGTCCATGCTGTGCTAGCTGCCAATGGCCAGCGGTCCACTTCTCTCTGTTTAGTGCAGCAGAGGGTTCATTGATGCTGTTCTTCCCCTTTTGTGTTTTTAAACTAAGATATATTTACATCATTTCCCCTTCCCATAACTCCCTTCCAGCCCCTGCCATGAACCTGCCCACTATCATCCTCTCAGAATCATAGTCTTTTTCTTTGGTTGTCATATATGTGCATATATATGCATATATATGTATGTATGTGTATATATATGTACATACACATACACACATATGTAATATAGATTTAATCAGCTGGCTTAGAGCACACAATGCAGCAGAAAGAACAATATATAAATATGACATCTTCAGTTCATCTAATGTTACTTGTACACATATGAGTTCAGGGCCAATCACTTGGTATGAGATAACCAACTGGGGGTCTCATTCCTGGGAAAGACTATTTCTCCCACTCTGTGTTTCTTAGTTGTCTGTAGTTCTTTGTTTATTGGTGGGACCCCATGAGATTTCTCTCCTCTACATTAGCATGTCTATTGGTGTTATACTTACTCAGGTCTTTGGTATGTATGTGTTTATGTGTTTATTTACTTATTTAATGTGCATGAGTATTTTGCTCACATGTAAGTCTGCACCATGTGCATACCTGCTCCTGGTGTCCAGGAAGGTCAGAATAGGGTGTCAGATGCTTTAGATCTGGAGCTATAGACAGTTATAAATCTCCACTTGTCTGCTGGGAATTGAACCAGGATAACAAGTGTTGTTAACTGCTGCACCATCTCCAGGTCTTGTTCGGGCAGTTAAATTGTTGAGACACCATGGGTGTAGCTTCTATGTCATTTTTAGAAGACACAGTCTCACAGCAGATTCCCTGGTCTTCTGTCTCCAACAGTCTTTCTACTCCCTCTTCTTTCACAGTGTTCTGTAAGCCTTAGGTGCAGGAACTGTGTTTTCGATGTATCAACTAGGGATGGACATAGCCACTACCACTTGTTCACTCTATTTTGGCCTGTTTGGGGTTTTCTGTAGTGGTCTCTGACTATTGCAAAGAGAAGTGTATTTAATGAGGGGTGACAGACCATTTATCTGGATGTTTAGATTTCAACTAGGAACTGTACTGGCTTAGTAAACTGGCAGGAATAAGTTCTCTAAGACTCAGACCTCACCAACACTGGTGATTGGCTAGGCTTCCAGTACCAGACACAATTTCCTTCATGTTTTCCTTTTTTTCTTTTTTTTTAATTAATTTTTATAGTAAATAAAGTTATTTTCGTACAATATATTCTGACCATGGTTTCTCCTCCCTCATCTCCTCCCAGTCCTCCCCACCCCTACCCTTCTAACTCCACTCATTCTTAAGAAAACAGTGGTCTCTTGCAGCCACTAGGAGCAGGCCCAGGAAGAATGTACCATTTTCAGGGAAAAACAAGTGGCAGTTGCTGGCCATGATGATTGTGTACTTTGGATTGGGATTTACTGCTCCTTTCTTTATAGTTCGGCACCAGCTACTTAAATAATGAGGACATTTAATTCATTTCTTTAACAGAATAAAGACTAAGGAATGTGATCTGAAAATTGGATTAAACTCTTGAAACTTATTACTAAATAAAATTTTAAGTAAACTAGTGAGAAAAAATAAAACAAACAGGCAAAGAAAAGGGACAAACAAAGGAAGATAAAACAGAATGAACAAACAAAACAAGAAAGAAAATTATTTTAAAATGCCCAAACAAAGCTGTATGAGACAAAAATGTTCATTCTGTGCTGGCAAGCTAGTGCTGGGATGGCCTGTATACCCAATGAGGTCCACTTGAAGAAAACTGATTTTTCCCTTGTGGGTGGCTGTTAACTGGAGATAGCTTCTTGATTAAAAGTGGGAGTTCATGTCTACTTCTTCCTCTCTGAGCTAGAACCCCATCTGGCTTGAACCTGTGCAGTCCCCATGTAATATTAGTCCCGTTGTGCCTGAAAGACACCATTTTCTTGCTATTATCCATCCCCTTTGGTTCCTACATGTAGGCATTTTCTGTGTCCCACCAGCCAGTCAGCCTCCAAATAACCATATTGCGACTTAATATTAGTTATAAATGCTTGGTCAATAGTTTAGGCTTGTTACTAACTAGCTCTTACAATTTAAATTAAAGCATTTCTTATCTATGCTCTACCACATGGCTCGGAGCCTTTCTCTTTACAGCATGCTCATCTTGTTTCTCTCTGTGTCTCCTGGCAACACTCATGACTCCGCCCTTCTTCCTGTGCTCTTTTTTTTTGTTTTGTTTTGTCCACAAGTCCTGCCTATCTTCTTCCTGCCTAGCTATTGGCCAGTCAGCTCTTTATTAATCAATGAGTGAGATACATATTTACAGTGTACCGAAAGATTGATCCACAACACTTACACTCTTTCTGTTTCCTCTTCCACACATTTCCTTGAATCCTTAGGGGAAGGTTTGATGAAGACATCCCATTTAAAACTAAGTGTTCTAAGGTCTGTCACTCTCTGCTTTTGTCCAGCTGTGAGTCTCTGTATTTCTTCCAATCTACAGCAGGAAAGAGCTTCTCCGATGGTGGCTGAATAAGTCACTGGTCTATGAGCACAGCAGAATGTCATTAGGAGTCACTTTATTGCTATGTTCCTTTAGCAGAAATGTAGTAGTATTTGAGTTTCCCCTAGCTCTATTTCCTTGATGACTTGGGATGTGGAACATTTCTGTAAGTATTTCTCAGCCATTTTTGTTTTGTCTTTTGAGATATTCTGTCTATTGAGTTATGTAGCGTATTTTTAAATTAGGTCAGTTTTTTCCTGATTTTTGGATTCTTTATATATTTTGTATATGAACCCTCTATCGGAATTGTAGTTGGTAAATCACTTTCCCCATTTTGTAGTCTGTCATTTTTCTGGAGGATGCTGCTCTTTGTCATACAGAAGCCTTTCAATTTCAAAATGTTTACGTGGTCGATTACATTTATCAATTGCATATGTTAAACCATCTCTGTATCCCTACGATGAAGCCTATTTGATCATGGTGGGTGATCTTTTTGACATGTTCTTGTATTTTGTCTGCAAGTATTTTATTGAGATTTTTGCGTGTATGACCACAAGGGAAATCCATCTATAATTTTCTCTTTGTTGGGTCTTTATGTGGTTTAGATATCAGAGTAAATTGTGACTTTATAAACAGAATTGGGCAATGGTTTTTCGTTTCTATTTGGGGAAATAGTATAAGGATTATTGTATTAATTCTTCTTTGAAAGTCTGGTAGAATTCTGTGCTGAATCTATCTGGTTCTGGGCTTTTTTGGTTGGCAGACTTTTGATTACTGCTTCTTTTTTACTAGGGGTTATAGATATTTTGAAGTTGCTTATCTGGTTTTGATTTAACTTTGGTAGATCATACATTTCAAGAAATTTTTCCATTTTTTTAGGCTCTCCAATTTGGTGGAATACAGATTTTTAAAAGTACATTCTTATCATTATCTAGATTCCTCAGTGTCTGTTGTGATGTCCCCTTTTTATCTGTAAGTTTCTTAATTTACATATTCTTTCTGATTTTTAGTTAATTTGACAATAATATATCAATCTTATTGGTTTTATCAAAGAACCAACTCTTTGTTTCATTGATTCCTTGTTTTGTTTTTATTTTATTGATTTCAGCCTGAGTTGGATTATTTCTTGCTGTCTTCTTCTTTGGGGTGTGATTCCTTCTTTTTGTACTAGAGTTTTTAGGTGTGCTGTTAAGTTACTAGTATGAGATCTCTCCATTTTTTTAAATGTAGGCACTTAGTACTATGAAGTTGCCTCTTAGCACCACTTTCACTGTGTCCCATTCAATTCTAAAATATTCTTAATTTTTTCCTTAATTTCTGATGACTCATTTTCCATTTAGTAGAGAATTGTTAGTTTCCATAAGTTTGTAAACTTTCTGTTGTTTCTATTGTTTTTGATATCCAGTTTTAATCTTTGGTGATCAGATAGGATGCATGGTGTTATTTCATCTTTCCTGTATCTCTTGAGACTTGCTTTGTAAACAAGTATGTGACCAATTTGGGCAGAAATCCAATGAGCTGCTGAGAAGAAGGTATACTATTTTTGTTCCCATAAAATACTTCCTAAATACCTACCAGGTTCATTTGATTTATAATGTTATTTAACTCCATCATGTCTCTGTCTAGTTTTGTCTGGATGAACTGTCTATTGATGAGAGTCGGGTATTGAAATCACCCACTGTAGCTGGGCAAGGGTTGATATGTTGTAGCAGTGTTTCTTTTATGAACTTGGGTATCCTTGTGTTTGCTACATATATGTTTAAAATTGTAATATTCTGTTGGTGGAGTTTTCCTTTGATGAATATGTAGTGTCCTTCCCTCTCACTTTCAATAAGCTAGGGTTTGAAGCTTATTTTCTCAGCTATTAAAATGGCTATGCCTAATTGGATGGTGGTAGTGCATGCCTTTAATCCCAGCACTCGGGGGCAGAGGCAGGTGGATCTCTGTGAGTTCAAGGCCAGCCTGGTCTATAAGAGCTAGTTCCAGGACAGGCTCTAGAGCTCCAGAGAAACCCTGTCTCGAAAAATAAAATAAAATAAAATAAAATGGCTATGCCTGCTTGTTCTTTGGCCAAATATATTCATTTGCTTTGAATATATTCTTTTATCCTTATCGCCTGAAGTGATGTCTGTCCTTGCTGGTAAAGTGTGTTTCTGGGATGCAGCTGAAAGATGGATCCTGTTTTCTAATCCAACCTGTTAGATCTTTATATTCAGGAATTGAAACCATTAATATTGAGAGTTATAATTTGCAGTATTTATTGATTCATGTTAATCTTTTGTTATGGTGTGTATTTATACCTCTCTTTTGATTTGCTGTTCTGGGATTAATTTTTTGTGTTTTCCTGAGTGCAATGAACCTCTCCAGACTGATGTTTTCCTTCCAATGCCTTCTGTAGAGCTGTATTGGTAGATGTATACTGCTTAAATTTGGTTTTATTGTGAAACATTTTTCTGTGTGTCTATTGTGATTGACAGTTTTGCTGAATACAGTAGTCTGAGATGGCATTTGTGATATCTCAGAGTTTGTAGAGCATCTGTTGTTCTACAGGCCCTTTGGCTTTAGAGTCTACATTGAGAAGTTAGGTGTAATCCTAATAGGTCTGTCTTTATCTGTTGTTTAGCATTTTCCCTTTCAGATTTTCATAACAACTTTATTCTATACATTCAATGTTTTGATTACTATGTGTCATAGGGAATTTATTCTCTGGTCCAGTCTATTTGGTATTCTTTATGTTTCTTGTACTATGGTAGGCATCTCCTCCTTTAGATTAGGGAAATTTTCTTCTATAATTTTGTTGAAAATATTTTCTGTGCTTTTTGTCTGGGTTTCTTCTCCTTCCTCTATTTCTTTTATTCACAGATTTGGTCTTCGAATTTTGGGGTCCCAGATTTCCTGGGTGTTTTGCTACTGGATTCTGGATTTCTTTTTTTTTTCTCCTAGATTTCACATTTTCTTTGAATGAGGTAACCATTTCTTCTACCTTGTTTTCAAACCCTAAAGTTTTGTCTTCCAAGTTCTTTCTCTATTGATAAGGCTTACCCCTGAGGTTTCTCTTTGACTTCCTAGATTTTTCATTTCCTGTTTTGCCTCATTTGTGTTTTGTTTAGTGATTCTATTTCTATTTTCATGCCTTGAACTGTTTTCATCGCTCCATTCTACTGTTGTTGTTGCTGTTGCTGGCGGCGGTGGTGGTGGTGGTGGTGTGTGTGTGTCTGTGTTTTCACAGACTTTATTAAGGGATTTATTCATTTCTTCTTTACGGTACTAGAACATATTCATAATTGCTGTTTTGACATCTTTGTTTTGTGCTTCAGTTATATTACATTTCTCAGGGTCTGCTATATAGGGTTACTTTGTTCTGGTGTCCAAGTTATTGTTTATTGTGTTTTGATTGTGCTGGTGTTTAGGCATCTGGGGTTGAGGTGATGTTAGGTGTTGATATTTGATCTTGTCTTTGTTGGGCAGGTTTCTATTCCTTGTTTTCTTTCACACTCTCTGGATCTAAAGAAAGTGTGCTGACTATGGGTAGCAGAGAGTTGTGCAATTTGGTAGGCAGCAGAGAGAAATTGAGGTGGGATAGGAGAAAAGACCAATAGGGGCTTCAGAAAAGAGCAAAAGGGATCCTTTTCACACCTAGAAGTGGGGTCTGCAGGCTGTTGGGGTGTGATGGGAATAGAAGACCCAATTAATTTCAGTAAGGCAATGAATTATCTGAAGAGGCAGGCATGAAAGGGTAAAGGGGACCCCAGGTCTATGCCAAGAATTGGAGCTTCCACTGAATGGGAGTTGAAAAGGGGGCACCTGAAAAAGTTTATTACTGGACTGAGGGTAAGAATAGAGAGAGATCCAAAAGGAGGACAGGAAGGATAGTGTGATTCATCTATTGGAGCAAGGTGTGGGCTTCTGGGGAACCCAGTAGAGTGTTTCTAGATACAGGTGGACGACATGAAAGGATGGTGGCGGTGTAAAGGTAGGTGTGCTGCAAGGTTTGACAGAGTTCCTAGGGAATGAAGAAAAGGGAGCAGGGAGGGAGAGAGGGAGGGAGGGAGGGAGGGAGGAGAAGCCCCTGCAAGCAGTCTGACACGGGGCTGAGGAGGAGACCAGAAAAACCAAAGTAGCAGACAGGAGGGAGAGTAGAAATTTCCTACCTGAGTCCAGGTCAGGTATGGCTACTAGATCTCATATTCTCCTTTATCTGCAGTTCTAGCTTCACAACTTCAGATGTGAGTATAACATAGAGTAGCTGCAGAAACCAGGAAAATTATTAAACTGGACCATGGTGGAGGCAGGACCGCTAGAGAGTCAAAAGGTAAATGCAAGTGATTTGAAGGGAAAGCAGTACATTGGAGGGGAACACTTTAATTGGGTTGTGGGGAAGGAGATCAATAAAGATGGAGAGAAGGGGAATAAAATAACACTAAGGATGCCTAAAAGGGCCACAATGATCCATCTTATTTATTTACCTAAATTACAAACATTACATAAAATTTTATGTGTGAACATGTACATGTGTAGTTCAAATGGTGTTGTCCCAATTTAACTGACAATACCCACCCAAAGCAGAGCATAGACTAACAGAAAAATCTCAATACCAGGCACAAGAAACATCTTCCCTCCAATTCAAATTGTTGACAATATAGGTCATTGCTACTGTCATTGACTGCCTCTTTGAGATTAAAAGTAAGGCCCTACTTTTGAAGACATAAGACCTGGAGGATTGAGTTGGATCTGACCTGAAAGCCTCCACCCGGAGGATCAGCTTTCACAGAAGTTACTATACCAGCTTCCTGAGGAGCTGTTGTTTGAGTGACCTCTCACTCTGAGTCCAGTGTGTTGAACCAAGTCATTCCAGAGCATGGCTAGGATGCTATCTTTCTGAAACCCAGCCCATATCCCATAAGGCCCATAGGTCCTACAGTCACAAATGTAGAGAGGAGTGGGAGACCCATTTTGGTACCACATCAGAGCCACATTCTCTAGTTTTACCCATAATAGAATTATCTGTGGTTATTTCTGTTATGTTCTCAATATCTATTTTATATTTACTTCTCAGTTGGTTCAGAATTCACGGTGAGATGAAACTAATTAGCCCCTTCAGATCCCAATACCTAGCATCCCCTTGAATTACGTTATTTAGTTATCATTTGTGAGATTGCCTTATAAATCATAAAAAAGTTCCCTCTTTGTGAATAAAATTAAGTGGTACAGTTAGTGCCAATTCAAAGAAACAGAAAAAAAAGTGTGTAGATTTTTACCATGAAAATCAGTGTTTGCCCCAACTCATAAAGTCCTCAATGAAACAGTCACCCTCCCATTTTTTATAAGCCTTGGCCTTCTCAACTATAGATTCTGTACTTATAATGCTCTCGAAATGCCCTGTAGCAGTCTCAGAATACATAAATCAGCAAAAGAAATTTACCCATGAGCAGCACAGGGTTTGCTGGCATCAATTAAAAATAAGTGGTGTAAAACAAATTGATGAGGAATAATTTTAATGCAGCATCATTTCAGCTTACATGCCTTCCATCTCTAAAAATAATCAGACCTGAACAAACAAACAAAAATTTCCCTAAGAAAGAAACAAACATTTGTTCCATTCAATAAAACAAATTGCTTTTGTGTTATCTGAAGAGTTTCAATCAAACACAAATATTGGCATTGAAACACAACATATGCATACTTTTGCATAAATACTTTAAGCCATCCCTTTGTGTGGTTTAATAAAAATGGTGCTACAGTTGGATAAACAACCGAATTGGAAACTTTGGAACAGGCAGCCAAATGGAAGGAAAGCTTGCTGCTCTGGCAATGGCCTTTACAGGGCTGATTCCTTCAGCTGTTGACATTAAATACTTGAAAAAGACTGGTTTAAACATATCATAAGATGGCTTTTAAAACTCTGAAATATAATTTTCTACTTTAATCGGCTGTTCCAAATAAGTAGGGGAAAGCAGTTTCTGTACAAAACATCAGGCATTCTTGCATATCGGTACTTTTAAGGGGCCCTGTCTTATCTCCCACCCGACTTGGTCCTGTACAACAGTGGGTCCTGTGCAACTGTCCTGAATCTCCCCACATTGCTCAGACCCAGTATTGTGTCTTCTGATTCACAATGCTACATCTGTTTTACTGAGGCTAACAGCCTCTCTCGTTCCTTTCTCTCCTCCCCCAAATCTTAACTTGGTGCATTTACCCTTCATGTTGAGTCTTTCTGATCCCAGACTAATTCTGAAATTCCTTCTCTTTGTCCATCTTCCCCTCTGCCTGCCTCTTCCCTCCTACAAAGATGATCAGAGGGTCTGCTTTTTCTTTTAGTGAAATCCATCAGATCAACCTTTAGATCAAACCAAAGCCCCCAATCCTGTGCCTACAGAGGCCAGGAAAGTCAGGCAAATGAATAAAAAGCCAACCACTGTGGACATGAACTGTGATAGATGAAACACATTATTCCTAAAATAGACGGCCAGTAAGACTTGGCATCATCACTTCTGGTTTATTTTAAGATAAATAAGATTTATATTAACTTTTCAACTTTTGAGTGTTGAAAATTAAGCTCTTCAACTTTGAACACTATGTGAGAGGATGTGTAGATCTATCAAAGTACCTGTGGGGGCAGGAGACAGCCTGGCACCTGTCTGCTCCTGATGTCTCCCTGTGCTCCATGTCCAACTCCTAGTTCTGCAACCACAAGTTAAAGAAGGAATGGACCTCAGTGTGACGCTTTGGTCTCTTCCCTCTGCTTAGCAGCCCTAAACTGCCCCACCATCTGACACAGTGGCTGACACTAATGGCGGACCTGAAAGTCTCCTGTGGGTGTTTTCCAAGTTCTCGTTCTCCCTTTGTCCGTTCCTTCTTCAACTGCTTTGCCCTTGTTGTGTAGTTTGTAACACCAAAGCTTTAGGTTTCCCTTCCAGATGTAAACCTTTCAAGCTCGTTTACTGTTTCTCAAAGTTCATGCCTCTATTCTGTATTTCTCAAAGTTCATGCCTCTATTCTGTATTTCCAGTGTCCCATGAGACATCGCCGCTTCTCTTCTCCTTGCTGCCCAGATCTTGTCCTTCTCCTAATTTCCTGTTATGATATTTCCATTCCTTCACCTACTGGGATGTAAGGTTTAGCCTGCTCCTTGGGCCACCCTTCTGGCTTCTCCTCTGTAGCTAACGCTGACTCTTGGTTCACACTTTCTGCCGCTGCTTGTGCTTCCCCTTTCTAAATACACATGCCTGAGCCTAATACCTTGCTGCTTCGTCCTTGCCCTGTGGCAACCTCCCTGTTTCCGTTTCTTCCTCTTCTTCACAGCCTGTGATATGTCTCCTCTTCCTACAACCCTTCCTTGCATGCTACAGGGACAGACAGACTGAAAGACCTGATCAGTTGAGACACGTCTCTCCTTCCCTCAGTCTCTTCAATAAAGACTCAGGAGTAGGCTGAACATTTCTTCTGCATGGTTTCTTATTTCTTTTGAGCCAGGGTCTACTTCACAGGAAGACAGTGAGGCGACTGGGAAACCCGAGGAATGAAAAGATACACCTCTAGCTCCAGCCAAATCTGTAGCGATCATGGCCTCTCTAGGAACTTGGAAAGCCATGACTCTTGGGAACACGGTTTTATGTAGTTGCCACCACATGAGTATTTTCCTGGATTCAGTGGCACTGAAGAACTTTTTATTTTCTCATTGAACCTTTTGGCTACTTTTTATATTTGATATCTCATTCCCAGCTAGACTGCCCCACAGGTTTCCGGTAGCTAATAAATAAGTTCCGTACTCCTCGGAGTTGTCATTCATGGCCATTCCCAGGCCCTCTGGCCTTGTCTTCACTACACCTCTGTTCCTACCTGAGGCTCTGGCCACAGTGGGCTGCTTGTAATTTTTACTAATATCAAGAAGAAGCTTAGTCACTGAGATTCCCTGTCTAAAAAGATAATTGGGAGTTCACATTGTCCCATCATTAAATTCTTAAAACACAACATGTCTGAGCCCTGAGAATGGTGTGCAGTGTTGGACATGATTGTAAGAATTATTTTTTGCTGAATTCAATAAGCTTGTCCACTTCTCTCTTTAACATTATGACTATATTTTTCATGACACACAGCACTTACAAAGTGCTTTGCTTATATTATCTCCTTAATCCTCACAACAATCTTATGAACATTTGCAGATGAAGAAATTGATGCCCAAGAAAATTACTTTGACTTTCCTAAGGTCATGTGGTTCATAAGGAGTACAGATGGTTCTCAACCCCAGATCTGACTCTAAACTCTGATTAGCATTTTATTACCCAGTCTTGCTTCATTTGTGAATATAAATCTCCACATTTATCATCAAAACTCATGGTAAAGTTTGATAAAATAAATGACCTACTTTTAGCATATTCATGCAGAAGCTATGCTTCCTTAATACCATTTTCTTCCAGGACTTTTGTCTCTGTAGTTAAGTATTTTATAAACCTCATATACCAAAGACTATCCACAGACAGAGGAATGACAGCTAGTAAAAAAGTACTGAATCAAGCAAAAGTGATAGTTATGGGGAGGCAGGAAGACGAACAGCATCTCAGCAACTCATCTCTGCTCTGTGCAGAAAGCTGCTCATCAAATCTGGCCTCTGTGTTGTGATGCCAAACTCCAGCTGCACCGTTTACTTGTCCAGTACCAAAGAGAACCCAGAACAGCCTTGCTTATTAAATTACTTACTTACTTGATTGATCGATTCTCATGGGTATACAAGTTTTGTCTTCATGTGTGTCTGTGTACCACATGCATGCCTGGTGCTAGTGCAGGCTAGAAGAGGGTGGCAGATCGCCTAGGACTGGATGGTTATAATTCAGCCGGTGGGTGCTGGGAATTGAATACCAGTCCTTGGAAGAAGAGTCAGTGCTCGTAACCAATGAACCATCTCCCTTGCTCCTCCTTCCTTCAATAATGTCATTTGTCATAAATTCAGACACTAAAAGGAAGAAACAGAGATTTTAAATCCATACCAACCCTGTCTTTTCTCATACAAAGGAAGACAAAGTATGTCCCTGCAAAGTTCTCCATACCCACATGGAATATGGGGCCAAGAATAGTCAAAGAGGAGAAAGGAGAAATGGGACAACCTCTTGCAATATGTCATGACACACTTCAGGGACAGATCAGATGGTTTAATTTAAAAGAAATCAAATGTGAATATTTTTTATAGGAGAAAACTTCCCTCACTTTGCCTCCAGAGCTTTGACTCAGCTATGGATCCTCTAAGAAATTATCTAAAAAGAGGAAGTATCCACATACACACACACATACATGCACACACATGCATTTGCACACATACACACGCATGCATGTGCAAGCATACACACAGAGACATGCCTGCACATGCACACACAACATACACATATGTGCATGTGCACATGTGTGTGCATACACACGCACACAAGCACACATATACAGGGATCTCCCTTAACATATAGGGGAGAATAGTGGCTGAGGCTGAGAAGGGTGGTAGGAGGGATTAACAGAGAAAGAATTGAAATTGATTAAATTTTTATTGTATCATTTTGAAACTTCAGTATTTATCCAGTGAGCACATTAGAGTTTCAAGAAACTAGCACAATGTAATTGTAGAATCATTTTAATCTGTGTTTCATATATACATCCTCTGTCACCTAGAAATTCTTAATTTGAATATATTTGCAAATAAATGCCAGGAGTCTGTACAAGGATATTCAAGGCAATGTTTATAATACAAAAGAAGTTTATAACTTCTTGTCAGTATAAGAAATGGTCAACACAAAACTAAACCACAATGAAAGAGAAAAATCTCCACAAACAAAATTTCTTATTCACAAAAAGAGAAAATTGATGCTGGCACATGCCTATAATCCTCACACTTGGGAGGCTGAGGCAGAATAATCAAGAATTCAAGGCCAACTAGGGCAATGTAGTGAGATTTAGTCTAAGAACTCAAAACACTAAGTCCTGATGAGCAACCAAGAGGAATTGTTAGAGAGCTCTGTATTGGTGGGTTTTTTACTCTTTGCTCTTTGTGGGGCTCACCACCCAGCTCCCAAATAGTCACACAGAGACTTATTCTTTCTTATGAATTCCCAGACTTAGCTTGGCTTCTTTCTAGCCAACTTTTCTTAGCTTAAATTATCCCGCCTACCTTTTGCCTCTAGACATTTATCTTTCTCCACTTCTGTATATCTTTTCTTATCTTCTTATTCCACGCCTGTCTGGGTGACTGGGTGCTGGCCCCTGGCATCCTTCTCTCCATCTACTTTTCTTGCCCTCCCTCTTCTCTCTCTTATTCCTTTTAGTCTCTCCCTGTCAGCCCCACCTATTTTTCTCTCCTGCCTAGCTATTGGCCATTCGGCTCTTTATTACACCAATCAGATGTTTTAGGCAGGCAAAATAACACAACTTCACAGAATTAAACAAATGCAACATAAAAGAATGTAATACATCTTTGCAACATTAAACAAATATTCCATAGCATAAAAGAATGTAACACATCTTTAACTAATATTCCACAACAGTTGTGGAGCCTCCCTGACCATCAGTTCATAAGAAGACATCTAGGACTCACTTTATAGGAATGGATCCATGCCTCCTACTGTAAAGCTGATTTAAAAAAAATTCCAGCCAGGCTGTGGTGGTACACTCCTCTAATCCCAGCACTCAGAAACAGAGGCTAGTGGATCTCTGTGAGTTTGAGGCCAACCTGGTCTACAAAGCGAGTTCTAGGATATCCAGGGCAATTACACAGGAAACCTTGCCTAAAAATAAATAAATAAATTCCAATGTAGTGGAGACCATAGGCTCTATGGAGGAATAGAGTACAGTCATGCAACTAAATTGACAGATCAACAAACTGCCTTATGAGCTGGATGTGCCAATGCTTACACATCCACACTTTTTAAGTGTCTATAAGAATGGATAGATGGATATATGACACATGCATACATATGCCTGTAAACACATGTGCACATACTTGGTTTTAGAAGGCAACATAGGGAATGAGGAACAGTAGTTGAAAGTTGTGTTTCCTGAGACACTGGTGATTTGCAGCACAAAGATTTCCCTTCTATAGTATTCTTTGCTTTGCTTTTGCATCTTTAGTTCTTATATGCATTAACTTTTTTATTGAAAATACTTCTTAAAAATCAGCACCAGCCAGGCAGTGGTGGTGTATGCCTTTAATCCCAGCACTCGGGAGGCAGAGCCAGGCGGATCTCTGTGAGTTTGAGGCCAGCCTGGTCTACAAGAGCTAGTTCCAGGACAGGCACCAAAGGTACAGAGAAACCTTGTCTCAAAAAAACCAAAAAAAAAAAAAATCAGTGCCTTAGTGCTGTGGGACAATGGTCTGTACCTGTAGTAATGAGGAACAGGCTGCATTCCCCGTGCCCAGCTAGCTTAACTCCCGAAATAATTACACAGAAATTGTATTCATTTAATTACTGCCTGGCCCATTATATCTAGCCTCTTCTTGGCCAACTCTCACTCTTGATCTAACCCATTTCTATTAATCTGTGTTCACCACGAGGTCATGGCTTACCGGGAAAGCTTCTAACCAGCGTCAGTCTCGGGCGGGAGAACCATAGCTCTTGCCATACTGCCTTCTCTCTCCCAGCATTCCATTCTGTCTACCCCGCCCACCTAAGGGCTGCCCTATCAAAAGGCCAAGGCAGTCTCTTTATTCAAACAATGAAAGCAACACACTAACAGAAGGACCTCCTACACCATGTACCCTGTCACTTGTATTATTTTTAATAAAATGCTGATTGGCCAGTAGCCAGGCAGGAAGTATAGGCGGGGTGCCAGGCAGGAAGTAGAGGCAGGGCAACAAGAATTCTGGGAAGAGGGAAGTTTCAGTCTGCAGTCGTGACCCAGCCTCAGGGGAAGCAAGATGTGACTGCCTCGTCTATAAAGGTACTAAGCCATGTGGCTAACTCTGACAGGAATTATGGACTAATGTAAGTTATAACAATTAGTTAATAAGAAGCCTAAGCTAATGGGCCAATCAGTTTATAACTAATGTAGACCTCTGTGTGATTTCTTTGGGACTTAACGACTGCAGGAACTGGACAGAACAGAAACCTCAGCCAACACCTTAGGAAAGAATAAGAAAAGTCCTTATCCACTCTGACTCTAACAATTCTTGCTTTTCACTCACTAATCAGAGCAATCAAAGGGCTCACAGAGCCCTGCCAGTGGCCATGTCAGAGCAGCAGCAGGTGGCACTTGAATTTAGGAGTTCAGCGCACCAGAATGCAAGGCACTGGTGGATAAACCTCAGATAGGCAAGGCCCAGAATTCGGCTCCGGAATGTCTCTTGCTACTGTTGTCCCTTTACACATTTGCCGCTGCCTTCTTTCTCTGGTATCTGGCATGATGTGAATGGGTGTGGAGGGATCCCCAGTGCCTTTAATGCAGTGTGATTATCTCATGGGATTATCCCATTCTACTGGGCATTTTTACCTGTGGGTTATCACAAAAATGATTTCCACTTAAGCTGTAGTGTGGAAAGTGTTGCAGCCACCCCTGATAAAGCAAAGGCTACAGAGTATAGAAAACAAAGACAAGGAAGTGTCTCACAGTGAGGACTTCGAGTTTCTCTTGGGGAGCTGCATAGACTGTGGGTTAGGTTAATGATTAAGAAAAACAGTCAAGTCCCACAGGTTAGCTGAAGTTCTTTCTTATACTGGGCAATGTGCTCAGGGATTCGGTGTGCATCACAGCTAAAACAAAGTTCTAAACAATTGACTTCGTGTGACTAGAAAACAAAGAACTGGATGGTTAGCTAAGATAATTGGATGGACTCTAAATACGAAAAGTGAAACCAGCAACTTGTTTTTTTCTGACAATTATAAAAGCTACTGCCTGTGTAAACAGTTATGGCTGAAAGACTCCTGGTCTGTGAGAAATCTAAAAGATGTGGGTTCTTGAGGATAATTTGATTTTTACCTGTAATACATAAAATGTTTAATCATGTAAGAGAAATAAGAAACATGTTTTTTACTTGTGTTCATTGTAATCATTCACTTAAAAAATAGAATGTAACCACATTGAAATTATTATATCACTTGAAAGATTCTGCTGGAGTATACAAGCTATAAGGAAAAATTAAAAAAAAAAACAGCAGGAAAGATGTAGAAGGAAAGATGGAAAAGGAAGACATCATGAAATAGAAGAAAAACAACCAGAGAGGAAACAGAAGGGACATACCAGGGTAGAAAAGAATAGTAAAAAAGAATAGAGTTTAGTGGTGTGGGATAATTGTCTGTATTCTGTCAACCATGATTTAAATAAATGCTGAGTGGCCATTAGCCAGGATGTATAGGTGGAACAACCAGAAAGTAAGTAGAGGCGGAGCAAGGAGAATAGGAGAATTCTGGGAAGCAGGAAGTTCTCTCAGCACTCCTGCCCAGACCACCAAAGAAGCAGGATGTGACCTGCCCCACTGAAAAAGGTACTGAGCCATGTGGCTAACATAGATAAGAATAATGGGTTAATAGAAGTTACAAGAGCTAATAAGAAGCCTGAGCTAATGGGCCAATCAATTTATCATTAATGCAGACTCTCTTTGTAATTTCTTTGGGATTTGCTGGCTGTGGGAACTGGGCAGGATGGAAACCCCAACTAGCAGGCCCCTCAAGTTACAGTTTAGCAAGCAACAGAAAGAACAATAAAATGAGGAAGAAGCTTTCATCCCTCAGGAAAACAGTCTGTGTGTTTTTTCTCACGTGCATCTCATTCCTAGTCTCTCTGACCTGCAGAAGACTGTACCTCTGCATAGTTCAGTGTGAATCAACAATCCATAAGAGAAAGACAGACAAACGGAGACAACGACCAATGAAACAGAGAGTGCAGACTATTCCAGAGACACTTGAGATGACTTAGAAACAAGGCAGCAGACAGCAAAGTGCTCTTGGAAATGCTCTGAGAATATGATTAATAAGACAAAAAGATGATACATCATAGAATCAAACTGAAAACAAAGAAAATATGGGGGAGAAAAAAGCTGATTCACTGAGAACAAATCTTCAAGATCTCACTCTCATCTCCTAAAGTTTCCAGAAAAAAATAATAATTATGTAAACAATGGAGGAAGGTCTCCTAGAATAAGGAAAGATGGGATTTATATTAGGAGCTTCATAGCAGCTATGCAGAAAACTCTTGAACAAATGCTCAGGAAATTTAAGAACTTTTAAAAAGAGGAAGGTTCATTAAAAAAGGTTTCCTCTGTACAAAGCAAACCAACAAAATTATTGATTCTTTTCATGGAAGTAAGAGCCAGGCTCACACCAGACTTATTAGCCATTGCATTAATGAGAGCAGAGCAATGACCTGGAGGAAGGAATTTGAAACTTGAAATTCAGTAACAAGGGAGACACAGCTTTCTCCATGTGACCAGTGTGGTTTATTTTTTATGTTTTTAAAACTTATTATTAATCAGCTGGACAACCTAAAGAGATAAAAGTCTCTCTCTGGTCTCCATCTCCCTCTACTCTTCCTCCACATCTGTGTTTGTGTTCTAGCTGACACCTTTCTCATGTAAAACAGAAAATTCAAAATACGTACAAAATATGCAAAGTATGCAGCCTAATTAAACATTGGAATGTTTCTTAACATGTGATAGATACAAAAAAAATTAAATCAACTTGAGCTTTCTTGTAGTAAGAAGCGAGCAGGCTGCTTGTCATCCCAGCCACCCTTGGCTGTGTCCTGCTGCCTGGATAGCTTACACCCGAAATAACCACACGGAAATTGTATTAATTAAATTACTGCCTGGCCCATTATATCTAGCCTCTTCTTGGCCAACTGTCACTCTTGATCTAACCCATTTCTATTAATCTGTGTTCACCACAAGGTCGTGGCTTACTGGGAAAGCTTCTAACCAGTGTCAGTCTTGGGCAGAAGAACCATCTACCACATTGCCTTCTTCCCAGAATTCTGTTCTGTCTACTCCACCTACCTGATTTCTGCCCTATCAAAAGGCCAAGGCAGTTTTCTTTATTCACTAATGAAAGCAACACGTAGAAAGAAAGACCTCCTACACCACTTTCTACTTCAAATATTTGCTCCAACAAGATAAACTCTGTGACATTTAAGGTTGTATCTTCTCTATAGACCTAATCCCATCATTTAGTCTTCAGAGAATAAGATTTACATAGCCCTAATATTACAAAGGCTCATGGTTGATGTCATGCTGAGAGTTGGCCACTAGAACTCTGATGCAATTACCAGACAGAACGTAAATACCTTATACTGTGATGTTTCCTCTCCATTGTAAACTTGACTGGCCTTAGAGTCATCTAAGAGACACAGTTCTGGGTAGGTTGGTCATGTGCTTCAGAGATGGTTAATTGGGGAAGGAAGACTCACTGTTGAATGCAGGCTGAACCATCCCATGGCCTGGGGCTCCAGGGTAACACAAGGGTAAAAAGGAACAGAAAAGCCGGATGGACAGCAGCGTCCATTGCTGTCTCCTGCCTGCAGGGGCAATGTGACTGGGCGCCTCTGCCCATCCAGGATGGAGTACATCCATTTCTAAGCCATAAAACCTTGCTTCTCTTAAGTTGAGTCCCTCAGGTGTTTTTGTCAAAAGAATAACAAAATCTACTAACACAAATTATCTTGACAGTGTGACAGGAATAGTATGGCTGATGATAAGTGGGAGGTGGCTGTAGGAGACCTGGGAAGACGGAAGGCTAATTTTCTCACATCATAATGGGGAACTAAGATTCCATCTAATGTTTGAAATGGCAAGAAATGGAACTTGCATTTATAATTGCATGTATAATTCAGTTATGAAGAGCAGTCAGCAAATTAAAATATAAGAACCCAAATGAGTATTGACAAGGCTGGAAAGAAAACATGTATTCATCAGTCCCATGACAGTCAACTGACACTGTTTGCAAAGCTGATAAGTTATTTGAATAAATGTCAGGAGATAGTTTACATAAAAAATTAATTTTTGCTCTTTTCATTTGTTTGTTTTAGTTTGATTTGGTTGGGGTTTTGTTTCATTTTGTTTTGTTTTGTTGAGACTGATTAGCCTTGGTTGGCCCAGAGCTTATTCTGTAGACAGGCTGGCCTATTATACATACATAGAAACCATCCTGTTTCTGCCTCCACTTCCTTGAGTTCTGAACTTAAAGGTGTATGTACCACCACGCCAATAAAAAATAATTTTTAATTTTTTAAGTGGATTGTTCTGAAAAGTGATGTGAAGATTGAAGAGTAGCAAATGCCACTTTATGATACTTATATCTTATTCTGCTTGAATTTTTATTAAATGTTCTTATTCTTTTAGAATTGAAAAATAAATTTGCTTTCTGTATACTTAGGGTGCCTCAAAATCCTAGTTAAGATGTTTAGGTAAGTATTGTTATATTATATAAAATATTAATAACGAACAATAGCAATTTTTCAGTTAAGTTTTTGTGCACTAAAAACTAAATGAGTGTTCCTATCGAATCATCACAGGTATGATGACATAAGTACTCTCACATCCTGCATTTTACATAGAAAGAAACAAAGCCTTAAATATTCATGATTTCCCAAGATACTACAGCTAATGAGAAACAAGAGGGACTAGGGCTCAAACACAAGCATGTCCAACTTCAAAGTTCAAGTTTACAATCACCAAGCTACTGCCTGTACTGACCCAGTAATTTTGAATTTCCAACATGACGTCTATTGGTCCTACAACTATATGAGATGTGACAGAGAGAAAGAAGTTAATTTGAAATTAAGAATGGTCCCTTTGACTTAAGCAATTTCATATCTATGTAGTGTGTGTGTGTGTGTGTGTGTGTGTGATGTAGAAGGCAACAAAATGATGGCTTTAAATTTAGAGAGGAAGTCATTTTTTACTCTGGAATCGAAGCCCAAGGATCCTATCAAACGCACCAGTATAAATAGAAGAATTTTCAAACATAAAGGAGCTGAGGGTAGTTTCTTCCTTTGTAGCTTGTTCACAGAAACCACATGAAGAGTGAAGAAGAGCAGGTCTGAGTGACACCTCAGACAGAAGGTTATCTGCCATCGCTCCCTAAGCAGGCAAACGGAGGTGGCACTCAGTGTTTGCCATAACAAGTCACTTCATGTCTCCTCTGGTGACCATAAAGAGGCAGATTCTGCTATTTTCAGCCTTCAGTAGAGTTTGGAGAATCCTTCTGATCACACAGATGAGGGCTGTGCATGGTGTTGAAGACGGGGTCATAGATGGCTACCGTAGACAACAGTGAGCAGACAGGGATCTGCATCTGAAGAACTCGCCATATGTGAGGGGTAGTTTGGGTGTGTTGTAACTAAAACTCACCATTCCTACCCTCACAACCATGGTTTTGAATTTTTGTGGTTATTTTAAGACTGAAAAATATAACTTCAACCTTCCCTTCAGAGGCGTCCTATATAAAAAGTCAGAAACTATCATGAGGTCTTAGAGTCCAATGAGAACAGACAATTAGCCAATATATCATGTCACATTGCATGGGTAGTCTGAAGTATTAGTTCATCTATGTTACTGTGGAAAGTCAAGAGGTTATGGGCCAAGACATGCAACCTCATTTCAAATAAGGACAGGCAGCATGAATCCCATTCTCTGTCCTCAGTGTGCTTTGTAAGTTATAAATTGTATTTTTATGTTTCAAGAGTCTTTAAGTTCCCCACATTTCTCACAGTTATAGACCCCAAAATCGCCTCTAGAAGTCAACATTTCTGTTTACCAAATTCAAAGGCCCCAGGATAGTACATATTATTAAGATAAGAACAAACACATTATTTTTTCTGAATCCTTTCCATAAACTCCACAGTCAGATATTGCATGGAAGGCTCTATAGTTTAAAATAAAAAATTTCTCTCGGAGATAACCAAAGAAAGATTTGCTAGGAACAAGGTTAACGGCTCTTTTGTGGGTCACAGCATCAAGACGCTTCGGCCTCAGAGCATGGCTGCCTTTTAACCATTGACTGGATCAGCTCCTGTCTCTTCCTTCAGTGGCTATAAGGGAGTTCACTTGAACACACTAACTTATTAACTTATACACCCACATGCGGCAAATATATTTGCTAGTTCCCCCTACATGCAAGTTAAAGTATTTAAGTTAAATCAGACTTGAGAAAAAGCAATGCTACCCTTAGTAAAAGAAACATTATAACCAGCCCAAGTTCCTCTTTTTGCTCCCTAATGCCTGTCTTGTTTCCATGGAGCTCCCTTCCTCTGTGTGCTCAAATGTCAACAGTTCCAAGATGATAAAACAGAGGAAAAACCAAACACATAGGTGTCTAGAAGGTTGAGCAACTGGATCAACCCATCAGGAGCTGCCCCACATTTGGACTTGATTTTTGGTGAGACACTAAGCCACCTCATTGTGTAGACCACTTCTAGTCAGGTTTCCTGTCACTTCCAACCTGGCCCAGAGGGACTGGCTCCTGCGCAACCTCTTTTTCCTGCCATCCAGTCAACGTATCACATATCCATAACATGACTTAATTGGTCTTAACATTTTTCATAAATCGAACTTTAGGATCAATTCATCAAGATCATATTTAAATTAGTCCTCATGTTTACTGCAGCATTCTACCTAAAGAATGTGTTCATGTCAATGGCATCTAGTTCCTGAACCCATGAGACTGTATGTTTTTACAGTCATGGAATATGAGAACACAGTGTTTACTGAGAGTCAAACATACCAATTTTGACCAAAGAAACTTTTGCCATGTCCCAAAATTATAAAAAGAAAGAAGAGGGAGTTTTATACAACTTTCTAATTCCTATCTTAAATCCCCACCCAGCTTCCCTAACAGCTCTTCCTATCTGAAGCCTATTTGCTGTCCACAGCTTAGGTTCTTACTTTGTGTTAGCAGTATTGTCCTGATCTCACTCATCCTCGAAAGAAGATAGGCATAATGTTGAACTTCACGTAAAAATCATTCTGTTGAATTCTGAAAGCACTTGGTTGTTGGCTGAAACCTAGAGTGGGCACCCTCATTGAATCTGCAGAACTTCTCTTCAGCTCTCCTGAATCTAAAGCTATGTTTTTCATCAAGCCCACTTCCAAGTGACTGTCTGTGAGCTAGCTTATCAAGAGCTGTCAGAACCTATCAAATCAGCAGCGGTAACCGAAAGGCCCATGTTAATTGTAAATCATAACAGAGTCAAGGTTAATTACAATTAGATCATAAATGTTTTACTTGAGAACGCGAAGCATATTTCATCTGGAACATATTAAAATAAAAAGTGAAGTGCTTATGTATGGAAGGATAGTACATCTGCCACGGGAATAAAAGACTACTCTGCGCTGTTTAAACTTCCCATGTTCATCTCAGAAGTGACAAAATAAGCAGTTTGAATGCAAATTCTTTTCAGAACGTTTTAGTTCTTAAATGGGAAAGTAAAAGGCACAATCTTCTAAGCATACCTTAGCAATATAATTTGTTTTGGTGGTGGTGTTGCTGTTGTTGTTTAATCTAACTTGGAAAAAGCAAAGATACCAGCATTCGTTTCTGGAGTCTGCAACTAACCATGCCATAACAGGGTCTTACTGATATTTTGACCACCTGTTCAGCCATGCAAAAGCAAACCTCTGGTGGAGCTGAGTGTAGAGTAATCTGCACTTAGTTCTTAATTCAATAATTTTTAACTCTGAAATTATCACTAAATAAAATACTCTTTAAATGTTTAATAATTTACCACTATTTTGGCCTAAGACATTAGTCCAGCGGTCAAAAACTTTTTCCTCTCTCAGTGGAGTCAAAGAAGTTACATCTCCTCTTCTGGAACGCAGTCTGTAAGCATGCACAGCCTCAGTTCTCTTCCTGGTTCCCAGTACTGTGCAGTGACATCACCCCTGTAGTGTGCAGTGATGTCATTCCCAGAGATCGCAATGACATCATCCCTGTAGAGCATAGTGACATCATCTCTGTGGGCAGATCTTCATCTTCTCATAGCTGAGTTTCACATAAAAGAAGTATTCAAAACCTCCATGGGAGGAAGTCCGGGTTTCATGAGTATTTGAACTCACACTTGAATACTTTGCTTTTGTGTCTGGTGGTTTATCAGTTCCTGTCAAATTATTATATAATATTTCTATTACTATGCTCCTTAATAATAAGCCACAATTAGAAAACTCAGAGATTATCAGAACTCAAGACTATATTAGAGATCACTCTATAGTGACAGAAATGGAAAGAGGCACATCCAAGGTTAGAACAACAAACTTATCCTGTGTCATACAACACAGCACTTCTGCCAGCTGCCATGTGGAAACTGGGCATGAGTCACTAGAAAGACATTCTGATAATAATCGTGACAAAAAGAATGGGTTTCTAACTTAGAGTGACATTATATAATTACTCTTAATTTCTCATGTGATAAATTAGCCCCATCACATTGATTCTCACAGGAAGTATGTGAAGCAGGACTTTAGGTATGATTATTATTTTTTACAAGGTACGGCTCATGTTTCTATGCATTAATATATTCAGAAGCAGAGAAAGATACATAAAGAGATGTTAATTAATTGTTTAGATGAAGACACAAGAGTATTCAACTTTTCTGTATGTTTTTAAATAGACCACATCACTATATGTCTTCAAAAGTCACAATAGAGCTCCAATATTATACTAAGGGCTAACTTTTATCACCTCTCTTAATCATGTAGTTCTCAATGAAAATTTTCTGGTTTTTACTGAGACCATAACAGGTTAAAACAGAAAATTAAAAAGAAAGAAATGCACGTCAGAGACATTTAGCAAAATATTTATAAAATGTCTACCAGACTTCATCGACATCCATGGCCACAATGTAATCCTAGCTTTAATGTAGATGTCCTACAAAAGAAACAGATTTTTAAAAAGTATAAAATATTCATAGAGTGGAATGTTTTTTAACAATTAAAAGAAGTGAGCTATCAAGTCACTGAAAAGGAAACAGAATCTTCGATGTATATTGCTGAGCAGATGGAATCTGGGTGGAAGGCTGCCTGCTGCGTGAGTCCAGTGATATGACACTTTGAAAACAAAGTGAACCTACAATGACAACGACGTCAGGTTACGGGCCTGGGGGTCGGGAAGAGCAGAAGCGATAAACAGGACCAGGACAGCTGGAGGGGAATGAAGCTGTTTCGGGGTATGCTTGTGTAAGTTACTTTACTTGTTGCTATACACAGCACCCTGACAAAAGCAGCTTGGGGGATGAAGGATTGTTTTGGTTTGGAGTTCAAGGATATACTCCATAATGGAGGAGAAGTTCTGGTAGCCGGAACTTGAGCCAGTTGACCCCGTTGTATTCACGCGTTAGTTACCTTCCTATTCAACTCAGAATGCCTGCTGTGGCATGGTGCTGCCACATTCAGGATGGGCCCTCCAATTACAGCTAACCTAATCTGTATAACCCCACAGACATGCCCAGAAAATGGTTTCCATAGTGATTCCACAGCCCATTGAGGTGAAATCCAGATTAACCACAATAGTGCTATGATAATGGGATAGTGTACTTCAAACTGATCAAAACCCACAGCATGGCTGTAAGGAACATGCTCTATGAATTTCATTAACGGTAACATAGCCCACCAATTCTGGTTAATTGCAATGAAGATTCCTCAGTAATTCGGGACACCATTAAGGCAGGTCTTGAGTCGGTGAGCAAAGCAAGGACTCTATTGTCTGCTCAACTCACCAGAAACCTAAAACTGCCCCGAAAATACACTATGAATGTCTTAAATAAGAACTTACTTTGTAACTATTCTTAGTTTTTTCAACTGCCAACAAGAGATTCTATTACAATGATTACCTGCTGTTCACATTGAAGTCTGTATCAGCGCTAAACTGGTGTCTTATGAATTGCCAGCGACTGGGAGATGCCCTACAATAGTGAGCACATAAATTATGGGTAGGCCATGGGCAGGGTTTCAAAGGTATGGTCTTCAAGCCACCTGCACTAAAATGATTGGGATGCTTGTTAAAAATCATGCCCCCCCTAAATCAGAGCCCCCCGGTGCACAATCTGCCTTGTAGCAGGGCCGTGCTGCACAGCGGTGCAGGAACAGTACATGAGCGAATGTAAGGCTACTCTTTTATTTTATTGCTTATAAAAGAAGGCAATTAAAAGCATAGCAGCTGCCCAGTAATTAAGAACAGGTTTTGCTTCCTCTCCTTCTCAGAAAATGACAGTCAGTGACTTACTTTGCCATTTAGGGAATTCTAACCAGAAGGACTAAACTCTCCAAAAGCATTTTGTTACCTAAAGCTCTGCCAAAGAAATGCTGGTGCCTCAGGACAGGAATAGCTGTGGTGAGTGACACTTGGAGCCCTTTTGTGCCTTCTTTGCTAATTGAAGGTTTATCTATCATAGTCTCAGGAAGAACATGAAGAGAAAGTTTGCTGATTCTTTATGATTCATTATGCCCCCAAACTGAATAAATTTTTCAATAAAATTTCCAGATGACATTGTCAATTACTTCTTTCCCCCACCCAAGAAAATTATTTCTATAAAATAACATTGGTTTGACCTTTCCCAGAATATTAAATTTTGCTGCTTCTATGTCAAAGAAGGTCACCATGTCAGAACTCAGGGCAACCTCGCAACAATTTCCTAAAACAATCATCAAGTGTCCTGATCAATTCTATTGTCATTATTTCCTTGCCCTTTGATGGCCCTGGTTATTCATCTTTCAGCTGTGTGGTGTTATTATTACCTCAATTTATCTAGTGGTCAAACTTCAAGAAATGCTAACAACCGTCTGAGACACAGCACAGACATGTACTTTTCCAAGGTGGCTTATGGCTCTGCTTACATGTCTTCTACCTACCTGCCCCATCACAGCTTCAATACTTCTTCCTGCAGGGAAAGGACCTGGTATTCGTCATTCACACTCCAAGGCAAAGTGGCTATGATGGTTAAATGCATGTTGCTGAGCCAGCCTCCAGAGTTCCTGACTCTGTGGTCAGCCAGGGTGTTATAAGAAGGCTGCTTGTTTGTTCCCGGCTGCCCAGAACCCTGAAATAATCACACAGAAACTATTAATTAAATTACTACTTGGCCTATTAGCTCTAGCTTCTTATTGGATAGCTCTTACATCTTAATTTAACCCATTTCTATTAATCTGTATATTCCCACATGGCTGTGGCTTACCAGCAAGGTTCGGGCTCATCTATCCCTGGCAGTAGCTACATGGTTTCTCTCTAACTTCACCTTCTTTCTCCCAGCATTCAGTTTAGTTTCCCTGCCTACCTCTATTCTGCCCTGCACAGGCCCAAGACAGTTTCTTTATTAACCAATGGCATTCACAGCATACAGAAGGGAATCGCACAACACAAGAGGACTTCAGTGATAGGGATTTCTGGTAAATTTTGAGGTGAAGGCTACAGTCTGAGAACTGATGCTAGAAAGCCATTTGGCACCTTCTAGATTTTCTCCAGATAATGCTGTAAGTGGCAGTGTAATTTATATAACTTCTCTTATCATTTAATGAAGCAAAAATTGTAACCAACAATCCCCAGTTAGTGTAGTAAGATGATACAAATTGGCAGCCTCTTTTGACAGTGGTATAGCAACCATATCAATATTTTTCTTTCTAGAGATTACCAAGATAACAAAAGTTTCAAGTGATCATGAGAGCATCATTTTCTTACTAACCAAATCTGAGCTGGTCAAGTCCATCGCCTGTCCCTGGCTTAAGCATTTCTCTTTAACCTCTGCCTACCGGTCTTGCAGTCTCAGTAGACTTGGCCTTGGAACTTTCCCTGAAGACCCGCCTCCTCCCATCAAGAACTTTAGTCCACCCACCACTGAAAGGGGGCTTTCGGTCATGGGTCCTCCATATTTGGCTCCCAGGACCCAGGCATCTGTGTGTATACTAAGTCCATCCAATAGCTGCCTCCCTGGAGAATTTTGGACATGGACAACTGTAAAGCAAAGACCAGGCAGGGAACTAGGCAAACGAAAGTCTCCAAAAGAATGGGACACTTTCACATAGAGACACAATTAATCAATCATTAACAAATTGACATGCTCTGTTTTTTTGTTGTTACTCTGGCATTTTCCCTAGTAAAGCACCACCCAGGACAATTTCATATAAGACTGCCTCACTGTGACGGGGGTTTGAACGAGGGTAGAGGCAAGCAACAGTCAAGGAATTGCAGGGGCTTCACCGGCAGAGGGCAGTAAAGTGCAAGAACAGCTTCCAGGATGAGTCTTGGTGCGCTGGTTACTGTGGGTCATGAAGGCGCTACACCTCGACTGTTATTATCATTATCAAACCTCATGACTAGAATACCAGCAAGCACCACATAAGTCAATAGCATACAATTTGCCCCCAAAAGGAAGATTCCAGTGTTTTCTACTGTGTGAACTGACCAGCCATACAAAGCTTCCATTTTACTTACTAGTGAGCTAGAAGAAGGAAAAAAAAAGATCAACTTGCATGTGGCTATTCAACTTCTCTAATTTTCACTGAGGTCAACACATAAAAGGGAAAAATAAATAATATATTAAATTATATATATATATATATATATATATATATATATGTACAAACCTTCATTATTCCCAGGTTGTGAACAAGAGAAACTTCTTCATCTGAAAGGCTACCTCAGCAGTTCGCGCTGTGGGAACTGATACCTGAGAGCTAATTTACACCTTACTATTTTCAAAAACAATCTCATGTAACAGACCAAGAGACTTATGCCTTTTGAATTAAAAGTCTAAGTTTTAATTTGGGGGCGGGGTGTAGATTATGTAAGTGAGAACACTTTAGGGAACAAATGAACCAGGATAACTTTTCTATTCTTTATTTTCTCATCATGCCTGTGCTGGTTAATTTTAAATCTCCATTTCTTACCCCCCAAACAGTGGTTTAAAAGCTAATAATTAAAGTAAAAAGGTTCTATATTCAAAACACACCAGGGGAGGTAGCTGTGAGGACAAACTTTGTCATACACACAGGTGCCTAGGTCTCAGAAGGATTTGAGGATCATCTAAAATTTACAGGAGTGAAAATCTTCAGGATCCCTGACTGTAGGACCCTTGATGGGAGGACCGCTCACTGGAGGACCCCTCACTGGAGGACCGCTCACTGGAGGACCGCTCACTGGAGGACCCCTCACTGGAGGACCCCTCACTGGAGGACCCCTCACTGGAGGACCGCTCACTGGAGGACCCCTCACTGGAGGACCGTTTGAAGGAAAACAAGGATATCACCAGCTCATCTTTGTGTGCAACAGAATTGGATCCATCCTGGAACAGCCATATAGTTTCTGAAGTATAGGAACAAGTTCAGTGAAGTTTTAAAGGTGTAACTGTTAAATATTAGAATTTTAATGCCAATATATACTTATATCAAAATTAACAGATTTCTTCTGAAAGTTGCGCTCTCATGCCACTCATTGCTGCTGTGACTGCCTCCAGGCGTGTGAGAAAGCTACACTTACCTGCCCGGGGACAGAGGTGGGGCCACATGAGCCACCCCTCACACTCTGCAGTGTGACAAGCCACCTCAGTCTCTGCCACTGTGGTTCCCAGAATGATAGATTATACCCTTGAACTATGGGGTGAACCCTGCCTACATTGCTTTCATCGGTGTTTTCTCAGTGCAACAGGCAAAGAAACAAAGACAGGTCCATTGCCTGTTGCACTGAACCATGGGGTTCAGCAATGTACCATATTAAGGATATCCCAACAGCATGGTCTTCAGTGGAAAAAATATGAATTGATGTTGCTGCCATGGTTGGCATGTAGAACTAATGATTGATGTGTCACAGCATAACACTCCTCACACACTCACACACACACACACACACACACAAAGAGAGAGAGAGAATCATTGGAGAACTTCATAAATTCTGTACCAGCAATACTCCCTGACATGGGTCTCTCGGAAGAAGTCAAAGAAAACACCATGGTATAGAACTATAAAGGCATATCATTAATGAGAAGATGATGATAGACAGGGCTAGAGAAATGGCTTATGCTTAAGAGCATTTTCTGCTCTTGCAGAGGACCTGAGCCAAGTTCCCAGCACCTATATGGCAGCTCACAGTAACTCCAGTTCCAGGGGATCTGAAACCCTCTTTTATATGCATGAAACAAAACACTAAACACATAAAATAAAAGTAAATAAAACATTTTAAATGCTGACAGACATAGAAAGAGATGGACTTTCAGTCAGTGAGTGATGCATGTGCCTTAAAATAAGAACTGCATGCACTTGACAGTGAGCAATGCATGAGCCTGACAGTGAGCAGTGCACGTGTCTGACAATGAGCAGTGTATGCACCTGACAGTGAGCAGTGCATGCGCCTGACAGTGAGCAGTGAATGATCCTGACAGTGAGCAGTGCATGAGCCTGACAGTGAGCAGTACATGCGCCTGACAGTGAGCAGTACATGCGCCTGACAGTGAGCAGTGCACGCACCTGACAGTGAGCAGTGTATGAGCCTGACAGTGAGCAGTGCATTAACCTGACAGTGAGCAGTGCATGAGCCTGACAGTGAGCAGTGCATGAGCCTGACAGTGAGCAGTGCATTAACCTGACAGTGAGCAGTGCATGAGCCTGACAGTGAGCAGTGCATGAGCCTGACAGTGAGCAGTGCATGAGCCTGACAGTGAGCAGTACATGCGCCTGACAGTGAGCAATGCATATACCTCATAATGAGCAGTGAATGAGCCTGACAGTGAGCAGTGCATGTCCCTGACAGTGATAAGTGCATGTGCATCTGATACAGTGAGCAGTGCATGTCCTTGATAATGAGCAGTTCATGCATCTGATAATGAGCAGTGCATGTCCCTGACAGTGAGCAGTGCATGTCCCTGACAGTGAGGAGTTCGTGCATCTGATAATGAGCAGTGCATGTCTCTGACAGTGAGCAGCGCGTGTCAGAAATCACCTCCACTTGTTCATCTTTGAAAATGCTAGGCTCCAGTTTCCACTCATACTTTCTACTTACGCTGCAAGCCTTGTACAAGAAATACAAGTTATTAATAGCAGAACTGGCATCTCATAAATGCAGAAAGTAATAACATATAGATGTTAAGTACACAGAGTCCCTGATAGAGAGGGATTTGTTTATTTACTAAATTTATGAAATATGACCTTGAAACTCTCATGCAGAAAAGCCATTAATCCCAATTTGCAAAGCACATGAAATCAGCAACAGGAATGATAATGCAGATGAAAGACTGCACAAGAGGAGTCAGAATGGCTTCTAAAGCAGCATTTGTCAGCTCCTCCTCATTAAGCCTATTTGAAAAGGTGAGGTATATTTCTGATCCTAAAAGATTAAAATCACTCACCCCAATCAATCTGGTATTGTATATTGAGATATACTGCCTTCTTCCACAAGCACTAAAAGATTTTCTAAACTCTCAGGTAACCAGAGATGAATTTCTTAATAAAAATTCAATTTGTAAGGTTTCAATATTATTTACTTCTTGATTGTAACTTGCGAGCCTTGCCCAACACAGCTACATAACTCCCTCCTCTGGCAGTGGGAGTAAAATTGATTGGTCCAGCTCACAAAATAACACATGAGTTGAACCAATTTTTTTTTCCTCTCAAGTCTCTCATTCTGCCTTGCTATTTACTTTCTGTCAAAATAATCCTTGCATGTCGGCCACCAGGCAAAATGTAGATATTTATCTAAGAACTTTCAACTTTGTTTAGTAAATGACTTTATATCTAAGAGTCTTTCTACTTACACAAAATTCACACAGAAAAAAAAAATCATGATTCTGACATGCCTGTTTCACCTTTGTGAAGAACAAAGTAACAAACAATGGCAACACATAGCGGACACTGATCTTAGCTCTTCACTCAGGCCAGTCAGGCCAGGAATACAGCTTTATTTGGCACCTCTGGAGCTAGTCCTTGTCTGCACTATTCACCAGGGACTTAGTTACAACCTTAGAGCCAGAACAGGGGCATCCAGTGTTGTCTCACTATGCTCTTGTGCAATGGGCACACTGGGAGGCCTGGCACGTTCCATTCTGCCGAGTTTCATGGAGCTCTGGCAGGACAATGTAAGTCCACGTGGATGCTGCCCTGCAAGACCTGAGAGCCTGAGGAAAAACCCCACTGTGTTCCTTTCCCAGCCTTATCAGTTCAAGTCAGAAATGCTCAGACAGAGTCAATCTCTGGAGTGAGGGAGCCATCGCTGGGAGTGGGAAGCCAGGCCATACGTGTGTCTGCTGTGGAATCCCAACAAGCTGTGCCCCTTGAACAACCTCACTGACCAACTGTCAATCATTCAGCCAAACCTCAACAGAGCACAAAATAACAATAAAAAGACCCTCAACTCTTGCCACACAAACTGGGATAAATGCAGGCAGCATCCCTGAGCCCAATAACACAGGGACAGTATTTCAAAGCTGAAACCAGTGTTTAATCTCTGGGGAGAGGACAGAGGACACAGAATAAAGAGAACTCTAATTGAAAGTGCCTAGAAGCCTCCAGTCAGTGCTTCGCTCTGACAGCCACCAAGCCTGTGTGGAAATTGGCTGCATAGTCTGCATTTCCTCTGGGCCACATGCTGCGAATCTGGTTGTAATCATAGCTGTTATTAATCGGGCTTGGGTTGCTGGCGTATAAGTGGTACCAGGATGTAAGCTTTCAAGTGCAGATACACACATTCTATTGACTTTGCTCTCAAATTCCCACATACTCACCATCCACATGGACAGAAGGCTCTCCAGAGCAGAACTCCCAGGCCACAGCAAGGGCCACCGAGACTGACCAGAGAAAGAGATCACCAAGAACAGAGCCAAGAACCAAGATCATTGCAACTTCAGAGAGATCACCAAGAACCAAGGCCATTGCAACTTCAGAGAGGAAGATGAATATGTCAAGAAGCACAAAACCAAGGCTAGCGAGGCCTTGCCCACCAAACACTGGCTCCAAAAACACGAGGTGACACAAAGTCACCTCCTGAGGGAAGACCAACAGGGCTTTCAGCAAACAGCTGTGATGTCTGCTTAGATCTCACGTCTGAAAGCCTGAGAAGCCTCTGACAAGAAATGGCACATCAAACTACCTGGGGCGTAGCTACATGCTGGAACACATGCTCAGCATGCCAAAGGCTCTGGGTTCAACTCCCGACACCAAATAAATTAATTAACATACAACCCAAGCCCGGGATGGGGATCGGTGGCTTCCAGGAAGAATAGCTACTCGGGAGTGGCACGGGTGTAAATTACAACTGTGTACAGATCGCCCGACTTACCTCTGCCTCCCCCATGCCTACTATTTGGTCCAGCAGCATTTACTCTCATTCTGTCTCTGCTGTAACTCCAGGTCAGCAGCTGTAGTGCTCACTTGCCTTTCTCCTCGCATGACTTCAGCCTCTTTCTCACACGTCTAACCTCTCTGGCTTCTTCGGTATGTGTCATTGGCTATTTCCCAAACTGGGAGGAATCCCAGCTCCAGGCAAAGAAAATAATGGGAAAAGGCCACTATACATTTCTCTTCAATACTTGCTTTACTTTGTGAAACACACACACACACACATACGTGAATACACATATGCATACACACGCACAGGCACCTGCCAAGTGCACACAGAGACACTCATATACCGTAGTTCTAAGCTGCCTGGAGAAACTGGTCATTCAGATACTTTCTGGGGGACTGACTCTGTCTAGCCCAGGCTGCTCGTAGTGTGTATTCTCTTCTGGCTGTTTGTCGGGATTCTGCACAGCCCCCTTATGCTGCAGCTAAGGCATATCACTCACCATATAGTGGCCGCAAGCACCATAAGTTTATTCTTACATTTCTGGAGATAAGAAGTCTAAAGTGAGTCTTAAGGGACAAGATTAGGTGTTTGCCGAGCTTGTTCCTTCTGGAAGTTCAGAGGGGAACACATCCCTGCCACTTCTCACTTCCAGAGACAAAGGACTTTCCTTGGCTCAGGGCTTCATCAGTCCATCCTCCTCTTTCCATTATGGTATCAGTTGTGCCCACCCTGATCTCCTGCCTTTCATAAGGACGTCTGTGGCCACATCAGACCCACCTGAATGACACAGAGTAAGGTCACGACGATCTCAAGTTCCTTAACTCAGTCACAGATGCAAAGTCCCCCTCGCCACTCAACCTTCCCAAGACCCAGGGGTTTATTCATACCGCATCATCAGCCTTCCACTGTACTTCCAGATGCCACAAACTCTCATTTGTAAAGTTCACCCATGCAAGAATGAGGTGATTGAAAAGGAAAACTGTCAGATTTGCAAAACATTGACAAACCCATAGTCAACAAAAGTTCTGGTTGAGAACTGCTGGGATTATGAGCAAAGTCACTGTGAAATCCAAGTCCTGCAGGAGAGCCCTTCGCAACTAAAGTAATAGGAAATTAACAAGGAAAATAACAGCTGGGCAAGGCGAAGCACAGTTATCTAAATTCCACCTGATTAAGGACATATGAAAAATGATGACTCCCTCAGAGTTTTGCTCATAATGCGAAAACTTAAAATGCATAATCACAAATTTGTATCCAAACATCTTTTCACCAAAAGTGAGTTGACGTTGATGCACTCATTCCAATCTTCATTCTGCAATAATGTTAATTTATCCCCAAACAAAATCTTATTGTCCCGGCTTCTGGATTTGATTTTGTAAAAAACCAATTCTTAAAGCTATTTTATCATTCTCTATAAACTTAGGCCCTGTGCTAAGTAAATTCTTTTTCAGTGCATATTTTCTGGCAAAAATTAGACCCAAGAAAAGATGAGGAGTGACAGCAAACCTCCAATAAAGACCAAAATGGATGGCAAAATAGAAAGTCCTTTGTCTCTGGAAGTGAGAAGTGACAGGGATGTGTCCCCCTCTGAACTCCAAAATGGATGGAGATGCCTTACATCTCAGAGATGTAAGGGCAAGGACACATGCCACCCTAGATAGAGCCTTTTTGCTGTGTGACCCGAACATTTTCCCCACAACTGAAGCTTCTATCCAAACCTTTACCTGTGGAAGGAACACACCAGTCTGGAAAACTTACTTTTGCTTCTTTTTACAGAAAAGAAATGTATATGTTCATACATAAATTTTCATACATAAATGGTCTTTTATTATTATACATTCCTTCATGTTTATGGTGCCTTATTACTCAATTTTCATACATGTATATAGCCTACTTTGGTCATACTCATGCAGCTGGCTTGTGTCCTTCCTCCAAAATCATCCTCTTCCATTTTTTTCTTCCTTGTCTTGTTTTGTTTCCTAAACCCAAATCTTCTTAAATGAGAGAGAAAATGTGTGGTGCTCATTTTTACGAGTCTGGATGATATTTGGTTCACACAATGATGTCTAGTTCTACCCATCTTCCCGAAAGCAACATTACTTTGTGGCTAATTGTAATGAAATAAAACTGCATTGTGCATGGATAGAATGTTTTCTTTATTCACTTACTTGTGATGAACATCTAGGCTCGTTACCTAACTTGGCTATTGTGATGTGAAAAGTACCCCAGTAAACACGGATGTGCAAGCATCTCTGTTGGGTTCTGACTGCAGGAGTATCCCCAGGAGCAGTGGATCTGGATCAATTTACTTCTGGAACCTCCACTCGGATTTCCATAGGGCTGCTCTCTGGTAAACTTGACACCACAAAGTGATCTCAGATATCTCCCAGTTTCAAATAGGAGCATCATCAAACCCCTTTTCTACGGGGGAACTGTTGACTAGCAACTATTTTGAAGCCCTAACCAAATTTTTGCAGTTGAAAATTTTATCATAATCTCACAGCAAAGATGGGAAACTGAGGCCTTAGTAGGACCAAAGCTAACTCCACTTTATTTCTTTATAGGATTGCATTCCATCACAAGTGTGAATCTGGTATCCAGGTCTTTCCTTGTCATAAAGTCATAGGTGAAACCGGCCTTATTTGTAGACAGTGACTGACATAGAAGACCAAGTATATATTCAAAAACAACTGAACTCACATCATCTCCAAGACCAGTCAGCCTTGAGAATAAGGTATGTTTATGACTTCTTAGCTGAGCTATTGCTGCTGTAAGACTGGATTAATAGTTGATGAGGAAGCTCTGTTAACCAATCACACCCAGTTAAGGCATGGCTACCTGGAACAGAGGAAGATAATTCTAGAGGACGACGTCCCCTCTCCCAGCAGAGTTTGTCCTCAGGCTTAGGGACATCATTTAGGAGTTGATTATAGTTGGTACATGGTTGAGGGATGGGGGAGGAATTTTATAAGCTCAGGGATCTTTAAAAAAAAAGAAAGGGGGAAAAATTGAATGATGGGATAATAGATTGGTATTTGTGAGTTATTGTATTGGTATAGATTCTTGTATGTTGATACAAAGTTAAATTATATTGAATATTGTATGCATGTATGCTTCTACCTCTGTTTAAAACATTTTTTATATATTGATATATATATATATTTACCATATTGCAGTGTACATTTCTACCTCTGATCAAGATATTTATACATTGTTTACATTTGGAGGTCATTGTCCTCATTTATTGCACAGTTGTTTATTGTCTTAGTCTTAAAATAGATAGGTATTAAGAATCATAGATTAATAGTCATCTATTTGTCATATGTATAGCTAGACTAATCAGGTTCTTTAGATACATAGAGATTATATTCTATATAGATAGATAATCTTCAACCTCTTCAAAGAGCTATAGAAAATAGCATTTAATCTAACTTAGAGTTCTGTGGTAGTGAGACACAATCACTTCTGGCAACACTGATCTATTCCCAAGAGAATGTTGTGCACCAGAGACACTCCCCTGGGAGCTTGTTTTCTTCTTGGCAGAGCTGGCCTTTGGGCAAAGAAATGCCCATACCTCAACCACTGACAAAGATACATAGTATCCATAAATGGATAAAACAGGACTGTCGGATCCTGCCAAGACAGGATAGTTTTGAAAAGTTTCTTGCCTTTGAAAATGGTATGTCAGTTACGTTAGGCCTTAGCCAAAGTTGGTTGCTTCAACATTGCAAATGAGACTTTGGGTGATTGCCCAGGTAGTCAGTTGTGTCCATCATTTGTTGCACATTTTGGAAGTTTCTTGATTGCACTTCCTGTTTACTCAAGTAATATTGTTTCCCTTCTCAGATCTTTGATGGGGTTGAAGATTAGATAGTTGTAGTTACCTTCCTCATGATTTAGCCAAGCTTAATTTCAATGTAAGATTTAGACTCCTTAAAATAGAATGTTTGATAAAACTTTAGTTATGCATTCCTTGCTTAATATTGTTTATTACTTGTAGTTTTGTATTTGGTATCTGTTCCTATTGTATATAGTTGTATTGGGTTTGGATTGATCTTGTTTAGACAAAAGGGGGAGATGATGGGGAAGCTCTGTTAACCAATCACACCCAGTTAAGGCGTGGCTACCTGGAACCAGAACCGAGGAAGAAAAACTGAGAGGGATCAGGTGCGCGCTCTCTCTGCGTGATTCCTGCTGGACACAGAGGAAGTCGAACTCCCCATTCTTGTGACATGGGTTTCCCATTATAACCATTAAAAATATAATTGTTATTCTTAAGCTGGCCTGGTTCTTTCCTATATCGAGCTAATTCGCAACAAATAGTTGACTCATACAGCAGTTAAATTTGAGTAAACTCAATTTAACATCTCCTTGATTAACTAATAATGTTTTACATAAGGGTATTCATTCCTTTCCTTCTGTGTTGGTTTCATTGCTGTAACACCTGATAGAAACTGTTTGTCTCATATTGTCAGAAGTTTGGACCCATGTCATTTGCCTCTGCTGTTTCTGACCTCACAGTGACACTGAGAAGCACAGCAAGGACACATGGCAGAACAGACGAGTTTTCTCAGGAATGAAAGAAGGAAGAGGTACTGCCAAAGGTTTACCTCCAGTTACTTATTTCTTCCAGTTTGGCCCCACCTCCTAATTCCACCACATTCAAATAATACCACCAAATTATGACCCCATCTGTGGGGGATGAGGTCAAAGCTCTTGAGATTCAATCACTTTTCAGTGATTGGAGCTACCAGCTAGGGATCAAGCCTCCAAAGCTTCATAGTCCTTTAAACCATGATGCTGGCCCAAAAAAGACACCAACAATAACAAAGTTTTGGAAAGAAATAAGCTAATTCTAGTTAATATAGGAAAGTAAAATGTAAGACTAATCAAGAATAGCCAAAGAAAGAAGTTTAATAAGACAGTAAGGCCAAGCAGAGTGGAAAGGATAACTAGAAAGCTTCGCTAGTTAAAGCAACATGGTATCACACCAAAGGAGAGAGAAACAGTGCAGCGTGTGCTGGAACCAATACAGACACATCCAGACCAAGAAAATGTGTTTTTCTAAGTTGGTAGTTAGAGATGGCTTCCCAGTAAAAGTTGTCAGGACAATTAAGAAACCACCCAGGGAGAAATATTTCTACTTTCTACTTTTTATAAAATAAATTATGTATAGATAAATGGCATCAGCATACAAAATGAAATCATTGAATGTGCTAAAAGAAAACACTGGAGAAATTTTCACAATAGCAGATTAAGATGCTTGAGAAACTACTCTAAAGCTATAGGTTTTAAATCATGAAGTTGGCTACTCAGCAACTTCAAATTTCTATATGAGAAGTAACCACAGAGTGGAGAAAACGGCCCATGATTCTCTCCTCCTTGCATTCTCAAGATATTTTCACACACTGGTTTTTCTGGATTACAGATAGCAAATGGATATATATATATATATATGTATCTGGACATATGTATGTATGCATGCATATGTGTGTATGTATATAATGTCTAATGTGTATGTATTCTATATTATATTATTTCTATTACTCTACATAATGTTGTTTTATGTAGAGTATGTATGTATATCTATTCCAACAAATAAATTTGTAAAAATAATACCAAAGGAAAAACATTAACTTGTTGGAGCTGAAATACAAATGGCTTTCTAACATTTTGAAGGGAGTCCACCTTATATATACTTAATAGGATACAGGAAACATGTTTGAATTGTTTAGCATGCCTACATAATAGCTAAGCAACAGAAGTTGAGGGCAGGTGCTCTTTTCAAACAAACCTTAAAATATTGGGGCAGAATGCCTGTGATTTACAGTTGCCATCCCTACTTTCAGGGATACTGAAACATTTTGTACTGAAATTCAGTCAAGAAGAACATGGTGCCGTCGAATGCGCGGTAAGTTTGTGGGAGTAGCGAACCTACTTTCAGTGTCCAGTTTCCTGTTTAAAGAGTTGTGACCTTGAAAAACACACTGACATTTTGATCTTCTGATTTTTCTACTGTCAATAAGAACAAATACAACATAGAGTCCCTTGTAGTCATGTGACCACAAGTCTCATGCCAATGTCAAACAGACATAAACAAACTAGTTACTACATAATTTGTAAGAAATTAGATATTCAGTAACCTGCATATAGGAACCAATTGGGAAAATTGTAATGAAGGCCAAATGACAATGAGGATTTGCTAGAGCCCTGGGCTATAGATACAAAGATGCTCAGGGCATCCATGTAGAGGGCACTGTTCACACATGTCCAAAGAAATGGGGGTGGGGGAAAGAGCATTTTTTCTATTCAGCTTGAATCCCAATCAAGAAATTTTTTCTCTTTGAAGACTCTAATGAATTCATCTCCTCCCTCCCCCAGCAGATGCTGAGCACAAAAGGACGTGACCTGGAAGAAGCTGGTCATAGAGCAGGGTTCAGTGGCAGAGGAAGCTCAGACAAGCAATTTTCATACTGAGTGGGAAGCATTTCATCAATGAATCTGAAAGTCATAAAGACATGTTTTTAAGATCTAAGTTTGTCCTCAAATGAAAACTGATTTTAAACCCTCCAAATAAGATGACTAATAATTCTAACAAGACAAAATGATAATCACACAAAAGACAAATAAGCAGAAAACCTAAGGACTGATCAAGGGAATGCAGGAGATAAGGGCAGATGAATGTGGACATGAAAATTTTAATGCTCGTCTTAAAAAAGCCTTTGATAATCTGTTCACCAGAAGGGGGTTCTATGTCCTCTTTTCCTGAGTCCAGGCTGCCCTTAGTGGCTAGTTGACCAATATAAGATAAGAATGCCACTGTGTGATTTTCCCTAGAGTGAGACCCAGAAAGTTCCAGAGGATCCTGAGCTCAGGTGAGCTTTTTCTTGGTTTTATGCTCTGATATTGCAACCTCCAGATACTTGTAGAATATTTCTTTACACTGTGTGAAGATGTGTCACTGTGATTGGTTTAATAAAGAAATGAATGGTCAATAGCTAGGAAGAGAACAGGTGGGACTTCCTGGAAGAGAAAGAGAACTCTGGGAAGAAGAGAGGCAGAGAAGCCAGCAAGAGGTTGAGCAAGCCAGACATACAGCATTGGAAGAGAGGTAAAAGCCATGTGGCAGAACATAGATTAATAGAAACAGATTTATGTGAATTATAAGAGCTAGTTGGGAACAAGCCTAAGCTAAGGCCAAGCTTTACTAATAAGAAGTCTCTGTGTCATTATTTGCAGGCTGGCAGTCCAGACAAGACAGATACTTAAATGTTTTTTAGGGAGGAACTGGTATTTTCATTTTGCATTGGGCAAATTATGGTCCTGCTTCTGAGGCAGGTCATACAAATCCATGCATCTTCTGGGTTTTATTGAAGATACCACATAAACCTTATGAATCGCTATGAATCTGCCATGCTGTAAGAAAAGTCACCTATCCCACCCAAAGAGAGCCCTGCAGAGTGCTGCGATTTCAAGTTTCAAAGTGGAATACTCAGTCAGTCCTCAGCTGCTTAGACCCTGCTGTTCCCCTGGCAGCCAGCGTCTCACTACAGGCACATGACAGACCCAGAGCCAGGGCATCCAGCTGAACCGATCCAAAGCTGCACCAGAAACTCTAGTAAAGCTAAATGACTGTCGGTGCTAGCCCTGTAAATGTTAAGCTGAATTCTCATAAAATAAGTTTAATAGAAATGATGCTTTATGAGAGACTAGATATTATGAGTTCATTTTTTTAGTTTTTTATTGAATTTTTAGCTGTTATACAAAACATTGGTTTCACATTTTCATACGGCCTTCTCAGATTTGCCCTCTGGTACTCTATGTGCGAACCTCTCCCTTCCTCCTTCTTGTTCTCCTTCCCCTGCAATAAGTCCCTTCTCTTTCATGGTCTCTCTCTCTCTCTCTCTCTCTCTCTCTCTCTCTCTCTGTCTCTGTCTCTCTCTCTGTGTCTCTCTGTCTCTCTCCCTCTGTAGTGTGTGTTACAACATAAAGATATAAAGTTTGAATATGTTATGTTACAACATTCCATGTTTTGCCTTTCTCATCCATCTCCCTCTTTTATCCTGCTCACCTGTCTTTTATACTTCCTCTTCCTTCCTCATAATCTACTCCCATGCCTTGTATCCATGAGTATTTATATTGATTTATACATATATATGAATTTAAATTTTGTATATGAAAGAAAACAAGCACTATTTGTGCTTCTTACTCTAATATTGCTCAACAAGATGATTTTCAGTACATATTTATTTTCCAGCAAATGACATGACTCTGTATGGCTGAACAAAACTTCACTGTGTCTTGGCCACATTTTTCGTCCTTTCTTCCATGATATAGGCATATAATGATTCTGCTGTCTGACCGTTGTCAATAGCACCCCAACAAACACAGCTATGCGGGGATCTCTGTTGTTTGCTGACTGAGGCCTCTTTGAACATAGCCACAGCAATTTCCAAGACTGCACCAAAAGGTAGCCACATTTTCCATTTGTGAGGAAACTTCTGGACAACTTCCACAGTGGCTATACCAATTTGCATTTCTACCAGCAATGTTTTGAGTTTTCTCTTTCCCCACATACTCACTGGTATTTGTTACTATCTTTTGTTTCCTTTAGGGAGTGGGTTGGGAGAAGATTTCAAAACAGGGTTTCACATAGTGTAAGCTGCCTTCAAGAAACTCCTGCTTACTGGGGGTTTGCGCCTCCTGAAGGGCTTGGGTGACAGGTGTGTGCCACCATGCACAATACTTGTTTATTTGCTTGGTGCTAGCCAAGGTTGTGGTGAAATCTCAAGATAGCTTGAATTTGCACTACCTGGTGGCTAGGAAATTGAATATTTTTTCATGTGTTTTTTGATGATTGTATGTCTTCATTCAAGAGCTGTTTCATCTTTTGCCCATCATCCATTGAAAGTTTGGTATTTAGCATAAAGAACTATTTACAGATTCCACACACTAACGCTCCAGATGTGTTACTGTCTCTTTGTTCTGGTAACAGCTGCTTTACTATGTAGCCACTTTTTAATTTCTTGTCATTCCATTGACTGGTCACATATTTTATTTTCAGAAAATCCTATGCCCTCATTTTAACACATAACCTATGTCTTCCTTTATCATTTTTGTGTCAGGGCTTACATTAAGGCTTTTGATCGATTTTGAATTGTTCTTTTTATACAAGGTAAAGTTGGGGAATAGCTTCACTCTTCAGCAGGGACAGCTAGTTATCCCAGGAATATTTGCTAAAGAGTCTGTATTTCCTCAAAGGTATGTTTTTGGTTTGTTTTTCTACTTCTTATTTTTCTTTGTCAAAAAGTAGTTTGTGTTGCCATGTAGGCTTGTTTCTGAGTACACCATTCTATTGCACTGGCTTCTGTATTTTTATGCCAGAACAATGCTGAATTTATTAATACAGCTCTAGTATAATTGGAAATCAGGTAACTCTGATACCATCAGCATGGTTCTTTCTACCTATGACTGCTTTGGATAATTGGGGGTTTTTTGTACTTCCATGTGAAATTTATAGTTTTTTATAATTCTATGAAGAATGGAATTCATATTTTGATGGAAACTTAATTGAATCTATAGATCACTTTTGTGCTATACCTGTTTTTGCAAAAGTAATTCCGCCAGTCCACAAGCATGGACGGTCTTTTCATCTTCTAGTGTCTTCTCTTTCTTCCTTCAGTGCCCTAAAGTGAAACGTTTCATCTCCTTGGTTAGATTTAGTCCTAGGTATTTGAGGGGTTGTTTCACTTTGTTTTTTGTTTTATATTTGCTAATCATTTGCCTCTTTCATTTGCTTGTTTGAAGCTATTGTGAATAGAATTTTTTCTTGGTATTTTTCATGCCAAGTTTGTTTTTGGTGTACAGAGAAATGTGGTTTATATATGTCCCAGATCAGTGTTGTAAGTGGGGTGGGTTATAGACAGCAAGAAGATTTTTTTAATATAGTCAGCTAGTCTATGTTTTTTTAATTGGTACATGGAGATGATTTGCATTTAGTATTATTATTAAAAGGCATTTGTTAACTCCTGTAATTTTGTTGTTTTTCTGGTTGGTTGAATTATTGTTTTTCATTTTTCCCCTATTGGTATTTGCAGGTTTGTGGGATTTCTGTGGAGTGTCTGTCTTAGTTCTCCTTTGTCTATCTAGTTTTCTCGTGACATTACTCTTTCCTATGTTCTCATTATCTATAGTCTTCCTTCCTTCTCTGTGTGTGGGATTCCTTTAAGCTTCCTCCATACCGGGTTGGTGGTCATGAATTCCTCAAGTTTGTGCTTTTCTTAAAATGTCTTTATTTCTACTGATTTTGAAAGGCACTTTGGGGGATAAGCAATCTTGGTTGGCAGCTATTTGCTTTCAAGGCTTGAAATATATTATTCCAGGCATTCCTGGCCATGAGGGATTCTCTTGAGAGTTCTGATGCTGTTCTGACATACTTATTTTTAAATGAGTTGCCATTTTTCTTTTATAACTTTTAATAATATTTCTTTGTTTTATACATTGACTACAATGTGCCATGAAGAAATTCTCTGATCATGTCTGTCTGGGGGCTATAAATGCCTCTTGTGATTGCATATACATTTCTTTCACTAGATTTTAGAAATTTTCTGCTGTAATTTTATTGAATAGGGTTTCTATGCCTTTAGCGTTTATCTCAATTCCTTCTTATTTGCATTTACTTATCTTTATGTAGGTACAGCATGCGTGTGGAAATCAGAGGACAATTTACCAGAGTTAGTTTTCTCCTCCTACCATATAAATCTACTCCTGCAAGTCAAATTCAGATCATCAGTCTTGGCAGCAAACGCCTTTACTTGCTGAGCCATCCTGCCTCATCAGTACAAAGCCCTTTCTACTACCACATGGAATCTCAGGTTTTGTCTCAATCACATCTCAAAGATCTTGTAAGTCATAGGTTACTTACTGTTTTCTTTACTGATGTTTAAGTAAAGTATTTTCCCAACATGGGTCCTTCACTCGTGATAGACTTTCTTCTGTATGATTAATTCTTCTGATGTACTTTTTTCTGTGTTTTTATTTGACTTATTAAAATTTTAAATTCCAACTTAAGTTTGGAATTCCCTTTATAATCTTCATTTCCTTGCTAACTTGAAAAAGTTCATGTTGCCGAATCTCTAGTCCATGATGCTGACTCCTTCATACATGCTACGTTTTCATTTGTGGACCTGACTCTCTCGACCATGTTGCTTGTTTTAGCATCCATGTTGCTGATTCTCTCGTCCATGTTGCTATCTCATTCCTGTTGCTGACGCTTTATGACATATCTATGTTCCTGACTTTCGCATGTGTCTTGCTGAGCTTTTCATCTGCTTTGCTGAAATTATCAACCATGTTTCTGTATTCATCTACCATATTATTTCCTATCCATTTTTCTTGTCGATAGCCCCAACTTTATTCTTCAGGTCCTGAGTTTTTTGTTTTCTGTTTATTTTTGTTGCTACTTCATAACTATAAATTTCTGTTGTTTTGAATTGTAATGTAAATATTTGTGTTTTGTGGTGCTCTTAGGCAATCCCTATGGAATGGTCATTCTAACCCCAGAGAGGTCACAACCCATAAGTTGGGAACCACTACTATATCCATATATATGAATGCAATAACGGTGAGAACAGATGTGGGACGTGTGAGAGGGTTTAAAGATAAGAAAGGAAAGAGAGTAATGCTACAATTAAAATCTCAAAAACAAAAACAAGGGAAGGGAGAAAGAAGAAATATATAGTGTTACAGTTTGGAGATGCAGGAAGCCCATGTCATCATAAGCTTTGTGAGTTTGTTCTTTGGCCTGCAGTGGCACCCCTCGGGAAGTGCCATTCAGATTAACCGCAGCAAAAGGTTTGGCAGTGGCCAGGTGGAACGTCTCTGGAAAGACACAGGCTTCTCCTGGGACTACTTAGGAATGTCTTTATGTGTCTTTAGCTGTGACTGTCATTCGGTCCACTTCAACTGGACGTACAAATCAGAACCATCTGAATAAATTTGGTCAGCTGCACAATCCAGATGGAGCCCTATCTCATTATGAAGCTGGTGTGGAGCAACACAGAACCTAAGCTTTCATTGAGTCTTTGGCTTGCACCTGTACGTTCTTTCGGTTTGGTTTGCTTCGGGGTTTGTTCCTTAAGCTTTATTTTGTTGTTGCTTTTGTTGCTGCTGCTGTTGTTTTTGCCACTTTCAGAGCCAGTTTTGCTGCGGACTTCTAAGGTTAGCAACACCACCCCCTCAGACACCTCTCCTCTGCCTCCTAGATGAGATCTTTCACTATCTATTCCCAATCATGGTTTTTTGCTTATTGTGTAAATTGCATTTATCACTCTAAAGGGCCTTGGAATGCCTTGACTGTTTTCCTTTATGTGGATTCTGAAACGCATTGATTTCTGCTGCTATAGCCCGGCCGTGTGCTCACTGCCAGTTCCAGTCTACTCAGACCTCCCTGTATAAAACCCGGTTCCAGTCTACTCAGACTTCCCTGTACAAAACCCAGCTGTCTGAAAACTAGCTCACAAATAAGAGAGCAAGGGGGAAGGAAGGGCAGGGAAGCATTCATGTGCTGACACTTACCATCCTCTCATAGTTCCATGCAACATGCTTCTCTTCGGAAGGCCCCTGCCGCCATGGGCTCTCACTGCCATGGCCAGGAAGGCCCCTGGGTGTTCCTACTGCTCCTGTAAGCAAGCAAACTTGTTGATTATTGTAATCAAATTCACAGCATCCTACTATCGCTGTCCCTATCCCAAGTATGTCCAAGAGCAAAGATAAGTAAGCTACAGTTTCAAGTAAAGCAAAGAAATATTTATTTCCAAATGGGTACAAGACCACCGGCTTGGGAAGTAAAACTAAAGAACTGGGTAGACTTCTTAATCAGGCAGAAGTTGTGTTAGACCAGGCATAGTAGCACAGACCTTTAATTCCAGCACTCAGGGAGGCAGAAGTAGGCAGATCTCTATTTGAGGTCAGCCTGGTCTGCAGAGTGAGTTCTAAGACAGCCAGAGGTACATAGAAAAATAAGTTGTGTTGGACAGTATTTAATTTCTCTTCAGTGGTAGTTTTTTCCTCTGCAAAAGGTAAAGTCCTCTAAAGCTCAGAAGAAAATGTCTCTTCAGCAGCTAGAAGCATCTCTATGACAAGAGTGCTCTTGCTGCGAAAAGAGAAGGGACTGGCATGGGGCTTTGTAGGAAGGGCTGGCATGGTGGCTTTGTAGGAAGGGTTTAGTTTGGGGGTTTTTTTTGAAGAATTTTTTTATTGTTTTTATTGAGCTATGCATTTTTCTTCCCTCCCCTCCCAGGAAGGGTTTAGTTTTGTGGTTTGGTCTTTGGAGACAGAGTTTCTATGTGTATCCCTGGCTGTCCTGGAACTCACTCTATAGACAAGGCTGGCCTCGAGCTCACAAAGATCCGCCTGCCTCTGCCTCCCTGAATGCTGGAATTAAAGGCGTGCACTACCACTGCCTGGCTGGGTTTAGTTTTAACAGTTACAAAGGCATATGTATTTTTTTTATTGATTTTTATTGAGCTCTACATTTTTCTCTGCTCCACTCCCTGCCTCTCCCCTCCCCTTCAACCCTCTCCCAAGGTCCCCATGCTCCCAATTTACTCAGGAGATCTTGTCTTTTTCTACTTCCCATGTAGATTATATCTATGTATGTCTCTCTTAGGGTCCTCATTGTTGTCTAGGTTCTCTGGGATTATGATTTGTGGGCTGGTTTTTTGCTTTATGTTTAAAAACCACTTATGAGTGAGTACATGTGATAATTGTCTTTCTGTCTCAAAGTGATGTTTTCTAGCTCCATCCATTTTCCTGCAAAATTCAAGATGTCATTATTTTTTTCTGCTGTGTAGTACTCCATTGTTAAACTTTATCTTGGGTTTTATTTTGTGTGTATGAATATCTCACCTGCATTTGTATGTGTGCCATGTGTGTGCCCGGTGCCCATGGAGGTCTGAAGAGGGTGCTGGCTTCCCTGGAACTGGAACTACATATTGTGAGGCACTGTGTGAGGGCTGGGACCCGGGCTCATCCTCTGCAAGAGCAGCGAGTGATCTTAACTGCTGGGCCCTTCTTCATGTCACACACATTGTAAATGTCTACTGGAGCTGCATACCTTGTTCTGAGAACACTGCTAACCTTGAAGTCCCCTGCAGTTGTCCCTCCTTCCCACAACACAGTTACACAAACTTCTGGGTTGTTTTGCTTACACTTTCCTGGGTTCCTGCCTTCTTGGATTAAGGAAACTTTTGATCCACATTCTAACTGATTTTTTCAACTTTATCTTTGCTGGAATGAAACTCAAAGACTGATTGTGTTCTTAGTCAACAATAAAATTAGATTCTTCTCACAATGACACGGACCCCTAAACTAGCATTGTATCCAAATCAGCAGGAATGGGGAAATAATGCATGCATGCATTTGTCTGTCTGTCCCAAATAAACACCCGAAGTAATGGAGTCAGAAGGATTAGGTCAGACCCGGGGTATGCAGAACTTCAGGTATGAACCATTGAAAGTCATCAGATTCCTGTGTTTGGATTTGAATAAAGTGTGTCTTATTTGTCCATACCTTGAACACTTGGAGATGCTGCTGTGGTGTTATCTAGATTTAATTCAACAAAACTTTATCATCTGCCTTCCAAGATACCTAACATTACATAAATGTCCTGGAAAGAGATCAAAGATGGCCCTTATGACTTTGGACCTAAAATACAGTAAAACAAAGATGACACGAGGGTGTTCGGGTTTTTTTGTTTGTTTGTTTTTTAGTGACTTAGGGCATTTTAGGGTCTTGTCACCTCTCACAATAATCACTGTGGATATGGGCTCCTAGTCTCTGTGGGCTTGTTCAGAAAAGGCTGGCTGAGCTCTGTAAGCTAGGAAACACGGCAGACAAGACCCGAGCTCCTGCCGCTCCATTTCACTCGGAACGTGAAGACGTCTGTGCCACAGTCCTAAGGTGCACACCTGCTCTTTCCTGGGGTACCTGTGGTGCATGAGATGCGCAGTCAGTAGGCGGATAGACCCTGAGGAATGTGATGGCGGGGTTTATTCAGTCTATCCTCTCTTTCTGTGTATTTCCCTAGTAAAGAAAGAGACAAAGTTGCTAGTGAGGACACCATCAGCACATCGATGCTGTGAACTCATGTTCACAGAGAGAATGGTGCCATTGCTACAGCAGCAAGAGCAGCTGTGAGTGTGAGCAAAGGGTTAACATCAGGCCGTGGCTGTGGCAGGACTGCCTGAGAATGACCTTGTGTCCCTTATCCCTGTTTCCTTGGAAACAGTGAAGCAAGACAAATGGGGAAGAGTTTTTTTTTTTTTTTTTCTCTTGCTCCTTATTGTGTGAAACAAAAACCTGAGAGCTGGCATACCTGCCTCAGAACCGATGAAAACCATACATGAAGCTGATGAGGAATGAATTGGGGCCTCTCTATCACAAGATTGCCCCACATACCTTGGCTCTCACGCTTGGCCGTGTTTAGGTGGGGGATAAAACAAGCTATTTCTAGGGTAGTTACAGGGTCATCCCATGATGGGACAATGCTAGGTCTCCATGCTGCAGCTGCAGCCTGCGTCCTTTAGAAAGTCAAATGGGAGCAGGGCTAGATTAGATCCTGTTGTATGTGCTGAGTGTAACCAGTGCACATAATCCACAACCACAGCTGAGCTGCTGCACATAGCAGCCCTATCAATCCTACACAGAGAACAGAAAGTTGAGAAAGAAAAAAAAAAAAAGAGGGGAGAATCTGCCATCTTTCCAGGATGGAAAATAAAATGTTTGTAAATGTGCAGGGGTGTTGCGTCCCTCAGGCAAAATTCCAAGAAGGCAGCACATTTGATGGTCACGTTCTGGCAGTTGGATGGAGGGGATTAAAATTAATCCAAGAGGCTCTGTCTGGAGTGGGCACTGCACAATTTAAACTGCATCTCCTAAGAAAGGCCATTTGGGAGAGGAAGTGCAAAGGAGAAAAGGCAGGATGAGGGTAATTGCATGACTACAGAAAGGTCAAAGGGGCATATTCGCCAAAGGTCCCACTGGACCAGTGAAGCAAGAGGGAAGAAAATCAGATGCATGCTCACTGAAATTAATAGCTCTTTCAAGTTTTCCTCTCTGCTAAATCCTGTAGGGTGGAAATCATTTTAAGCCTCTTCCTTTCTGAGTGAAGGTTCAGCCACTTAAAGCTGTTTGGCAGAGGAGTTTGCTGAGTGCTTTAAGACAAGAGGAGAGCTTTACCAGAGCCTACCGTCCCCTGCAGGCTTGTGCGGGTAGCGTCCCCTGCAAGCTTGTGTGGGTAGCGTCTCCTGCAGGCTTGTGCCGGTAGCGTCCCCTGCAGGCTTGTGCCGGTAGCGTCCCCTGCAGGCTTGTGCGGGTAGCGTCCCCTGCAGGCTTGTGCGGGTAGCGTCCCCTGCAGGCTTGTGCGGGTAGCGTCCCCTGCAGGCTTGTGCGGGTAGCGTCCCCTGCAGGCTTGTGCAGATAGCATCAAACAAGCAGAGTGCAAGCAAAATAATGAGACAGTAAGACCTCAGCTGGGGGAGGACAGAACCTCCCAAGGCACCTGCGGACTCTGGACTCTGCCCACCAGCTTGACGATTTTCAAAGTCAGTCTTTACAACATATTTTAGAATATTGAGAGCCCATGGTGAACAAATCAAATCATGCCTCAATTTCTCAATGTCATCAGTAACTCCATGACAATTACAAAGAGAAGTGCACCACGGGTCTTTTTCTCCTTATTTTTCAAGTATAAACAATCTCCAATGGTTCAATTCTAAGAATAATGGTAACTGGACAGTTTCACAGCTACACCAACATAAAACTAAGGAAGATTTTTCGGAAATCCTGTCTTTCCCCCCAAAACATCCTAGACACAGAATATTTAAAGTAGTCTGTACATACTAGTATTATTTTAAGTAAGTTGATTGTGTTCCTAGAGCCTTTTCAGTATGTAAGCATTTTGCAAAAGTTGCTTAACTTATTTTTCTCAACAACCCCATAATATGTTAAAGCTCATATTCTATAACCATTCAGCTCACTTAGAAACAGAAAGCAATTTTGAAATAGTGAGAATACAGAAAGCTGCTAAATGACCTTGAGCAACAACCTGTAGTCTAATTTCTGACAAAACTCTTAATTACAGAACTTAGTAGAATCCATGCAAAATATTTTTTCAGTTCATTTCTGCAAAAATCCAGTCAGTTAAAAAGAAGCAAGAGCTGTTAAAGATATCTCTTTCCCACTGTAATTCTGTAGCCACGTAATTAGCCTGTGTCCTATTCAAGCTTTTAAAAGCACCCGGCCCCTGCTGTGAGGCCATTGGGTAAGAAACTATTCCTTAGACAGATTGAAAGTTTAAAAATTCACACAGCTCAGGAGCAAGTTCAAAAAAACTTCAATTCCAGAAATATAATACTTTAATATCCTGAATTAAATCCAAAACCAAAATGTGGACTCTATCCAGCATTTCTAACAGTTCAATCTTCTCTACAGTTTGTTTCAGAATCTAGACTGTGGAAGTCTTGCCCTGCTGAAGTAATCTTCACATTTGCTCTCAATTCCTCTGGAAGTGCACACTTCTATAGTTGGGAAAGGAAATTAATGACTTCTGTAAAGGATAGAAAAATATTTATAATGGGACTTAAGGACAGGAGGTTTGCAATTAAAAATACTATTTAAACACTTCACCTAAACCCAACCAAACTGAAGTGTCAGCACGATTCTATTCATTAATTTTGACATGATTTACTGCACATAATCCCCTTAACTCCCAAGCTGACCTCCATAGCACTCAAACTTCCTGCGGGATCAAAAGGAATAATAAGAAACATGCTCCTACTGTAAACTAAGCAAGTGTGGTACTGTGTGCAGGCTGGTCCTCGTGTTGTCGTGCACACACTGAATCCTAGGGACTCACAAAACAAATGCCCAGAGACCTCTCTTGCTGACGAACAGACAACTCAGCAGCTTCAAGCAGGTTTTTTCCCCTTTGGAGCCAATTCACTTGCAGGGTAGGCTGATAAAGCGGTATTAATCTCCTGCTTTATATCAAGTCTCTGTCACTGGGCTCCATTAATCTCCCCCCTGTTATCAAGTGTCTCCATGGCAGGAAATTATATTTCTAAATTGAATTTTGTTCTGTTTCGATGTAGTAAGAAATATTTTCCAGACTGCTAATAGGACACATAAAGATTGTGACTCTGACAATACCGTTACACAAATAAAAGCTATAAATTCAAGGCACCTTTATTCACTAGCCAGCATAATAGCAAAATAGAAAGCATTGATTACCTGGAAAGAGTAATCAAATAAAAGATTTTAAATGAAAAGTGGAGTAGCAGATGGTTAACTTTTTAATTTACCTTTTTATAGCAAATTCACATAAAGGTAAAAAGAAAAAAATCAATCCGACGAGTCTCCTGCTGCTAATAAAACACATATTGATTCTTAGCGCATATGCTCACTCTACAAAATGCTCTGCCATGATGGCACTGCAGGAAATGGAAGTAGATACTGTTTACGAGCACTTCAGAGGAAACAATTTTACAGGAAAGAGGTGTTTTTGGGTTAGATTTACTACGAAAGAGCGAAAACATATGACCACAGCAACAAAGAGACTTCATCTATGGGCAGAGAGCAGCTGCCACAGGCTGGAACTATTCAGCTAAGGGCAGTTAAGGCTCTGGAAGACACCGCCAGAATAATACTCTCCTTTTTTGTTGGTGAAACAATTAGTAATTGGGATAAAGTATGCTTTATTTTTGCATTGATAAAATTTCTTATATTCTCCTCCTTTAGCATAGGTCTTGGTTCTCTGACATTAGTAATTTGAAAAAGTCTCTTCAAAGTGTTGTTGAAAAGCAGGGTCCCTGCCATCGATTTAAAATTTCTACTTAGAGAAACATTGCACAAAATGCTTTTCTTTCCTTTTAATTTTTTTGAATCTTTTAAAAAAAATTTAAAGAAAACAAACTATCTTTTTTATCATACATACCCAATCCAAGTTCCCACTCCCACACCAGCTCCCATCCACTCCCCAGAGAGGGCAAGGCACACGGCCCTAGGGAAGGTCCAAGGCCCCCCCACTATAACTAGGCTGAGCAAGGTATCCATCCAATGAGAACAGACTCCCAAATGGTGAGCACAAGCAGCAGGGATAAATCCTGGTGCCAATTCCAGCCGCCCCTCAGTCTGCCCCAGCCATACAATGTCGCACATTCAGAGGGACTAGTTCTGCCCATGCTTGTTCCTTCCCAGGCCGTCTGGAGCTGGTGAGCTCCCATTAGCTCCGGCAGACTGGATCAGTGGTGGACCCATCATGGTCTTGTCCACTTTGCTCATATTCTCACTCCTCCCACTCTTCAACTGGACCTTGGGAGCTCAGTCCAGTGCTCCCCTGTGGGTCTCTGCCCCCGTCTCCAGAAACTGCTGGATGAAGTTGCTATGGTGATATTTAAGATATTCATCAGTCTGACCACAGGGCAAGGCCAGTTTGGGCACCCTCTCCTCTATTGCTTAGAGTCTTAGCTGGGGTCATCCTTGTGGACTCCTGGAAATTTCTCTAGAGCCAGGTTTCTTGCTAACCCCATAATGGCTCCCTCAATCAAAATATCTCTTTCTTTGCTCTCATCTCTGTCTTTCCTGCATCTCGACTATCCCATTCCCTGAAGTTCTCCTCGCCCCTCTCCTTATCCTCTCCTCTTCACTTTCTACCCTCCCAACTCCCCCTACCACCTAACTTTGTTCCCAACTTTGTCAGGTGATCATGTCTATTTCAACTTTCCAGTGAGTCTATATATGTTTTTCTTAGGGTTCACCTTATTACTTAGCTTCTCTAGGATCATGAACTATAGGCTTAATATCCTTCATTTATAGCTATTATCCACTTATGAGTGAGTACATACGATATTCATCTTTTTGGGTCTGGGTTACCTCACTCAGGATGGTGTTTTCTAGTTCCATCCATTTGCATGCAAAACTCAAGATGTTATTGTATTTTACCGCTGAATAATACTCTAATGTGTAAATATGCCACATTTTCTCTATCCATTCTTTGGTTGAGGGGCACCTAGGTTGTTTTCAGGTTCTGGCTATTACAAATAATGTTGCTATGGATATAATTGAACAAATGTCTTTGTAGTGTGATTGAACATCTACAAAAGACACTTTTCTTTGTGCATCAAAGCAAAAAAAAAACTTTGAGAACACATAATTAATGTTGCCTAGGTACTACGGACACTCAGAGAATAGGTGGGACTTGACAAATACATAGAGTCAGGGAAAGAAGTCTTCAGACAGAACCGAGTGGACACCTGCTTGCCTTCCCTGCTCTGACCTGAGATCTTCACCTGAAGAGATAACACAGGTCAAGACACAGCCTTTCATTTCATATTCCAAACATTCCAGACTAGGCATTAGGATGGCAAACTGAAACTACACCCTGTCATCGTCACCAAGTTAAGCACTCTGAAGTTCCAGTACCTTAGACTTTTAAAGGATATTTATTAGGGGTAAAAGAATAATAATAATTTGAAGTCATATTTACAAAAATAAAACTAATACCTTTATGGATTTTTATGAAGATGTTCAAAATGATAAATAAATATTATCACTATACAGCACAGTGGAACAAAGTGAGGGATGCTCAGAAGGGGAGAAAGGTGGCTTCTTGAGATAACTGAGTGTAGGTGAGAAAGGAAATCGGGAACTAGCATGCACCCTCCAGCTCACCCCTTTGAAAAGGCAGGTGGTGCATGCTTTTAATCTCAGCATTTGGGAGGCAGAGACAGGCGGATCTCTGTGAGTTCAAGGCCAGGCTGGTCTTCAGCATGAGTTCCCGGAAGGCTCCAAAACTACAGAGAAAACCTGTCTCGAAAAACCACCACCAACAACAAAAAATATCTCATCATTAGCACAGGAGAGAATCTACTGCACCCCAGAGTAAAGGCTATAGGTCACATGTCTTAGGGGCAACCAATCAAGAATGTTTGAAATCTATAGGCCTTTTTTTTTTTTCTGAGACAGGGTTTCTCTCTGTAGCCTTGGCTATCCTGAATCTCACTCTATAGACCAAATTGACCTCAGACTCACAGGGATCCACCTGTCTATGCCTCCTGAGTGTTGGAATTAAAGGTGTGTGCCATCACTGCCCAAAAGGCTTAATTTTTATGACTATTTTTAACACCATTCTGACTAGAGAACAGACAATAATATGCTCCTAAGAGAAATGGTAGCAAAAGAGAATGTCAATCACGCTTTCCTTCATGGTGCAATTTGACAAAGTATTTTGTGTAAACAAGACACCAGGTGCCTAGCCGCTAGACTCATTGTCTTAGGACTCAACCAGTATGTCGTACACATCGTGGCTTTACGCCAGGCTCTCTTCACTGCCTGAAGGTCTGGTGGCGTCCCACGTGGAATTCGATTGTGGTTCTGAAATCAGTTCACACAAGTCTCTGTTTAAAGCTGAGGGCATCGGCTTCAACACTGCTGCATATATAAACTATACTTGCAGCAAATAATACTCAAAACTGCCTCGTAGTCACGGTGTATTACATGTGTAACTCAATTCCTGTTTGCTAAGAAGGTGCTGTGGGAGCTCCTTCCGTTTCTTCAAGAGAGCAGCCCATTTGGGCGTGGTCTCTTAAAGGCTATTGGCTGAAGGAGCTCCGACAGCAAAAAGGGGAAATGCCAAATTACCTAACAGAAGTTATAAACAAAGTGCAAAAGCACTTCCGTCCTGAGATTTTTAAATGACGTTGGCTATAGCTCCAGGCCACATATTTTAAGGTTTTCATGTTTACTACTCTCTGGTCCCTTCAAAAAAGGCCCTTCTGAGACAGACAGATACACACACACACACACACACACACCCCTCCAAAAATACCATTGAGTTTGTTTTGTCCACCATCTACTGCTGGGTGAGAGACCTGCCCTTGAGTGTGGTTTGTATAATCAGAGAGAATCCTTTGGAGGAAACTAATTTTTATTTTGTAAGTTGTTGTAAAGTGTAAATAGCTTCTTTGTTAGGAGTGGGAGATCACATCCCCTCCCCATCTCAGCACGGGGACCCCATCTGGCTTGGTTCTGTGCAGGCCCTGTTTATGGTGCCACCATCTCTGGGAGTTCATATGTGTGTCAGTTATTCAGCACCTGTGGCTCCTCCCAGCACTTCGCACCCCACCCACCCAGCCACCCCACCCTAAACCCCTCCAGCCCAGAAACTGGGGATTGCTTCTCTACTCATAGTTTCTGATTCCTACATAAACCTGCCATTTCAACCATGCACTCTCTTGATTCTCTGTTCCTCTCTTGATCCACTTGACCTCTCCTCCTCCCCTTCCTCTTCCTCCTCCCTCTCTCTCTCTCTCTCTCTCTCTCTCTCTCTCTCTCTCTCTCTCTCTCTCTCTCCTCTTCCTTTCTTGCTCTTCTCTTCTCTTTCTCTTCTCTCCAGTCTGGACCCTTCCAGATGCCTCTGGCTATAATTTCCCTCCTATCTACATAAAGACCTTCTCCTCAACCATACCAACCATACCAAGAAGTGGTCATGTCCTCATTTTCATTTGGAAGGCATGGTTTCCTTGTGTCTTCCATCCACACTGGCTTGTATATTATGGTTTCATTAATTCCACTGGGTGAAAATAATACCAATACCATAATTTTTGAGCCAAATTTGAAGTAAGTTTTAATAAATAATTGACAGGACAGTGGACATTGGCAAGGTCTATATCCTGGATTCTCAGAGTATGGTGCCAAATGACACTAGCCAAAGACTACAAAGGCAAACCTCACAAGGCTATGTATGTACTTCCCTCCTTCATCCAGTTAGGAGCAAGCACACACCCTGCCATATTTCCTGCCTACATACTTCTCACCTACATGTGATCAAGCACATCCCATGGAGCAGGTGCAACCAAGTTTGTCTACAGAAACCAAAACATGTGGCAGGTTATTGTACGTGAACAACAGCCCCAGTATTCCAGAAAATTATCTGTCCTTGAGCAAGTGGAGCTTACAGGTTAGAGGCATTTCTGTTTTATAGCTCTCTTAAGTACAGTAATTAAAACTTTAAACAGAATTTTTTAGCCATGACAGTTTCCAATTTTGTGTTTCTATGGGTTTTCTGCATTGACATATGTGTCTATGCATGTGTATATGCTTCTTCTTTCTCTCTGTCTCTCTCAGTCTCTCTCTCCCTCTTTCTCTCTCTCTCTCTCCTTGTTTTGTTGTAGTATGATTAGTTTGTTTTCTAAAGAGAGAAATAAAGAAGGTGTGAGAAAAGATGGGTAGGAAGGTGAAGAGGAACTGGGATGAGACAAGGAAAGAAAACAGTGATCAGAATATAATATGCAAAAAAAATCAATGAAAAAAAACTTCAGAGAAAAGGAAAATATTGAAATGTCATCTGTACTTAAGTAACTTTTCCTTGAGGTTATTAATTATAATTTTATTTTTTCTGTTTAATTTTAATGTGTACAAGTGTGTGTGTGTGTGTGTGTGTGTGTGTGTGTGTGTGTGTGTGTGTGTGTAAAATAACTTTTTAAACAGAAGTTTCTGTCTTGGTAAAACGTGTTCATACACCAAATTTGTTAGTTCAATCTAGTTAGATCTCTCATCCTGCAATGTCTCCAGGTGAAAAGAAAAGTGTTAGGAACCAGCCCTGCTTTGCCTTTCCCTGGGTCTAAAATGGGTGGCTCCCCCCACTCCAGAACATCAGGATGAGGGCAGAGGCTTCATTCTTCCGCTGTGAAACAGCTTCCCCAAGAAGGAAATCTTAAATAAGAATATTATTAGGAAACTGCAGGCCATGCCAATGATACATACAGAGCTAAAAATACTCAGGAAGCAAATGTTCAGCCATCTCTTTTTTTTTTTTTTAACAAAGAAGCAAAATTTTGAGACCAGCCAAGGAAAAAGAGAAAAAGATCACAAGGAACACTATCTTTATCCAAAAAAGAGGGGGGCTATTCTGGGATTTGAAAGTGTGGGATCTTCAGTCACTTCCAAGTATGACTTCAAATATTGAGAGGTCTACCATCAATAAAATGGTGCCAGGCACTGCCTGGGCATGCTTTGCACACCATTTTCCTTGGAGGTCAAATTGCCCAGGATGCTTTTTAATGAAAACCTCACTCTCAAATGGCACTAATCTATAAAACTTGAGGTTTGATTTTAGAGTGTCTCATCAATTTCTAGCTGAGGAGGAAGAACAATTACCAAACTAACATGAAGTGTCTTTGAATATTCAACTCTATAGACCCCTGATTCATCTCACATTTAAAAACCTAAAAGAAGGCTGGGCAGTGGTGGTGCACATCTTTAATCTCAGCGCTAGGGAAGCAGAGGCAGGTGGATCTCTGTTAGTTTGAGGCCAGTCCAGTCTACAGAGCGAGTTCCAGGACAGCTAGGGCTGTTACTCTCAAGAAAAAAAAAATCATAAAGGAAGTTTACTCCCAAAGGTTCTTAATACCCATCTGGTTACAAGGAGCTAATAATTGAATTAACGATCAAATCTAGTACCTTTTCTCTTGTCTTCCAGTCTAGGCCAACCTAGAGTCTCCTAGACTCCCACTAACTGATCTGCAGCATCTGTAGCCAGCCTGAAGCAGTCTAAAGGCAACGCAAGACATGAATAAACATTGTCCTGAGACCTAACTGAGCTGAGTGTTTGAACTTATTTCTGCCACATAAAAAACTTCAAATGAATATCCAGGTGTCAATTTCTTTTAGGTGCAGTGGGTTTGCTTTTGTTTGTGCACTCGAAGATACAGCCATACCAAATCTCCATTCACTCCTGGCATAATTGATTGGAACAGGTTAGGTGCTGCCCAATCCATAGGCTAGGTCATTCTAAACCCCTTCCAGGACAACGTTCTGAGCATCTAAAATAACTGCACTGAGTTTGTTGTGAACTCCGAACTCAAAAAGCATTTGAATTCCTGCACCAGAAACAATCTCTTCAAAGCCAACTGAGTTCCTGAATTGTGATATTTAAAATAACTGGGGTGGAGTTTTGTGGGCTACACAAAAGATTCCAAACAAGCCATGAGAAATGTACAGTGAAAAAAAAATTCTCAACTGACCCCTAATTAGGTTTCAGAATATAAGATAAAAATGCATCCTGAAGTACAAAAGACCTTACAACTATGATAGAGAGGAAAGAGGGAGGCACATGCAAGAGGACAAAGAAACAAGGAAAATCGCCTTCCAGATTTGTTTGTTATTGTTTTCTAATCCCTGTGTTTAAGAAAGATCGACATAGAAAAAATACTCTTGGAAACTAAAAACAAAAAATAAAAACAAAAAGGAAAGTCATATTTATCAAATTCAAGAATCAAAGGAGAATATCATTATTAATGTTAAAGAAATAAAAGAGATTGTAGAGGACACTATGAAGACACTACACTAATAAATTAGATAACTGAGGTAAAATAGCTAGAAAAATCCAAGACCACAAGAAGAAATAGAAAACCTAAACAGAGAAATGCAGCTCAGGAATTGAATTCTTGCCTCACATGCAATCCATACAGTGAAGAGTGAAGATAGATATTGTTCTCAATTACTTTAGTTTTTTGGGAAATTTTACTTTCTCTTTGAGGCTAGTTTGAGTGACTCTAAGTTCCTGTGTTAATTTTATAACTGTTTTGTCAGTTCTTGACAAAAAAAAAAATAAAAAGCTAGTAAAGAAGGTGGAGAGTACATTGGTATGCAGGTCAGTTTATAGGGTATAGCTATCTTAGCAATAACATGATTTAGATTCTGCAAATACAGTGAAATTTACTAAAACACTACAGTAATTGAGTCAAGCATAAAATAAGCACATAAATAAATGGAATAGAATGGAGAATCCTAAAAGAAACTCAAGCAATATGGCCAAGTGACTTTTAACAAAAGTACCAAAATGATTCAATGAAGAATTCTTTCAACAAATGATATAAGAGCAATTAAATGTCAGATCTAAAACTATAAAACTCACCAATCCCACCTTTACTTTTAGAACTGGCAATTTATACCAGTTGTGCATGCTAGGTAAGAGTTCTCTTGAAGAACAGAACTGGGGGGGGGGTAAAAGTGAAAGAGGGAGAAGGGAGGATTTGTTAGAATGGCTTACAGGCTGAGGTCCAGAAAACTCAATAGAGGCTATCTACCCATGGAAGTTCCAAAAGTCCAGTTGTTGTTCAGGTCACAAGGCTGGATGTTTCATTTGGTCTTCATTATATGCCAAATCCTGAAAAAATAAGCCAGGAATAGACTTGCCAGAGACAATAAACAGGCAAAGAGAGCAAGCTTCCTTCTTCCATGGCCTTTATATAGGCTAACAGCAGAAGGTGTGGCCCTGATTAAAGGTGGATCTTCCCACCTCAAAAGATTAGGACTAAAATTGGCTCTTCCCACTTCAAATGAGTTAATTAAGAAAAAATATTTGGTGTACCCAGCTGCTTGGGTTTTAGTTAAATCCAGATATAATCATTCAACAAAGAATATCTATCACAAGTTCACCCCTTGTCAACAGGACACACAATCATTTTTTCTTACATCATGCTTAATTTCTAAATAAAAAGAATAACCAGTCATAATCATACCTATCATAACTACCCTTCATACAACTACAAAAGTATTGTAAATTTTGCAAGAGGAAACAAAATCATTTAAGAGACATCTTCTAATGTCTCAAATATGAAGCCACCAATATTCTCTTAATTTATGTTACTTTAATTAATGTTATGAGGAAAGTAAAGCACAAATATCTGTATAAACACATTCTTAACAAAATATGCCAGAAACACTCGTTTCAGTTATAATCCTTGTTTCTGCAACTGGCCACATGACCATAGGAGATATTTATAACTACCTTCCTCTAGAAACCATTCTGCATTTCCTCTGCCTTCAGCGATCACTTTACTGTAACTTGGCTCTTTTTCCCAGAGAGACTCACACCTTCGTTTCTGAAAGATATGTGCCCTTTGTCAGGATTTCTGCCTGCCTGGATTATGTTATTATAGTTTTTATTGACTTTAATCACAGGACATGGTAGCACCAAGAGACACCCCTAAAGGATTCCCTGCACTCCAGACATAAACCTTCTTACCTCCACTTTAGAAAGTAATCTAATTTCCCCCTTTGTAATCTGGATTAACCATCCCCCCAACACCATTACTCCTTTCAGAACTTGTTGACTTAAGGGTATCAAAGGCTCCATGTAGGCAGGAATGGGAGTTTCCAGTTCAATGGAATGTATGTTGTGGGTCCTGACAGAAGAACTCCCCCCCTCTGAAACCAAAACTTCTAGGCCATCAGAATTTAATACCTCAGGAATATGAATCATAAATTTTCCTATTGGATTGCTCAGAGTGATAGATAGTGAGTGGAACTATTCCCTTTCTATCCCTTGATTCCTGGACCCATGGATCTTGGCTACAGGAGAAACCATACTCTATATTGGACCCTGATTCGAAGCATATACTACCTTTTGGAGATTCCTGCCATATCCCTCCAGGTTCTGACATTTTGTTGGTGCTGCAACTATATTTTCAAGAGGTCATTCTATCTTTCTATCAAGAGAGCTTCCTCAGGATGGTGGGGAACATGGTAAGATTCCATGATCATGGGTCCACTGTTGTGCTTCTCTGCCCATGAAAGGAGTTCCTTGATCAGAAGGCATACTGTGGGAGACAAAGGTAGGAAGATCTCTGAATTCAAGGCCAGCCTGGTCTACAGAGCAAGTTCCAGGACATCACAGAGAAACCCTGTCTCAAAAAGCCAAAAAGGAAAAAAAAACAATAAAGGTTAAAGGCAATATAGTATGACTAAAGGAGAAATAACATTTAGAGCACTTAGTCCCAGCTCACAATTCTAAATATTTAATATATACCAATAGACTTCAACTTCATCAACAAATCTGAGATCTGAGCACCCTCTTTCCCAAACAGTGAGACACAGATTTGCTGTTTGTCTTAAGCTCAGGAGGTATTAAAGGCAGGACCAAGACTTAGTAAAGTTCCAGAATCCATGTATTTAACAATTTCACTGCTCCTTGGAGGAAATAACACTGGGCCAGGCATTGTGGCACATGCCTTTAAATCCCAACACTCAGGAGGCAGAAGCAGGAGGATCTTTGTGAGTTCAAGGCCAACCTGGTCTACACAGTGAGTTCCAGGTCAGCTATGATTACATAGAAGAGACCCTGTCTTGGGGGGGGGACGATGTATTTAAAGATATGTGTATTTCAACTTACTTCAAATGTACAATTTACATTAACATTAAATAAAAAAACTAACAAAAAAGAAAACCAACCTTAATTTATCCAGTTACCATTTAAGAATGATTACCAGATGATACACACCCCCAAGGCTATTCAGAAGTTAGTTGGGATCCTGTAGAAATGTTAGACTTGAAGATATTTAAAGAAGCAGTGTTTTCATATAGTATGCATTAACCTTTTGTGAAGTAGATGTTAAAATCATAGGCAACTTTTAATAGAATTATTCCATAAGACTTGAATGATTTAAGTGCAACAATATTGGAAGCTGACTCTCAGTTACAATGGAAAACATGGTGAAAAGAGAAAGCTAGAGTCATGGAAAAATGAAGTAAAGCTAGAGGTATTGAAATTTCCAAAGGTCAGCTGCTCAGTGAAGGCCAGTATGCTGATGTGCAAAGACAGATTAGAATTGATGATCATACCTTGACTCTTACCATATAACTTGGGGCAGGGTCAAAGGATCAGGAAAGAAGACTGAGTGATTTACTAAAATTATACAAATCCCAAAGAAACCTTCACTGATTTTTGCAAAGATTGACTTCAGCTACATATAGACTGATATCAGATCCAGAAATTAGACAAATATTAATTGAATCTTTGGCTTTTGAAAATGCTAATTCAGAATGCAAAAGGGTGATCAGATTTCTAAAGACAAACTCTACCATGCATTGATGAATGGATATGTGGTATTTACAGCTGATATTGGATCACCATCTTAGTAAGATGGTGAAGCCTCATAGATTACTCCAGCCAGTACCACAGATAAGCCCTATGCTTCTCACCACACTGAGAATGGACAACAGCCAGCTCTTCCAGGACTTGATCATTATCTCAATTTTCTCTGGGTCCTCTAAAAATGCCATCACCCTGAGTCAATAGGAAGTAATTTTAAGAACATGACACTCACAATCCCAAGAGGTGGAATGGATGGTTTTTCGTCATTAGGTGGATTATGGAAGTTTGTCATCATTTAGGGGTTGACTGCAAATTGCTACTGGTCAAGGAAAGGGAAGAAACTAAGCAAGAGAGGTTAGATTAAAGAATCTTTTTCTGAAAGGAAAAAGTTGGGTGGGGGAATATAGGAAAGATGGCATAAAAGGGTAGATTATTGAATCTGCTTTAAACTAAAAAGCAGCTATTAATCTTTGGAGTTTTGTATATTGACACGAATTTAGTGTTATATTGTTAGAAAATACTCTATATATGTATTAACTCTTCTTTAAAATGTTTTTGTATATTGATACAAATTGAAGGTTATTTTGTTATACTGTATATATGTTTCTACTGTTGTTTAAGGTATTGACCTATGTACCTCATTTAAAAATGTAATGCATAATTTAAAAATACAGATTGGTATTTAGTCATCCATGATAATAAACTTGTAGTCATGTTAGGTATGTTTTCAAGGTTAAATAAAGAACTATTTTAGATAGATAGGTGGTCTTCAAACACTACAGAGCCCCATTACACTTCCTGGTGCTCCTTTTCTCCTTGAACTGTACATTTTCCATTTTTTCTTGCTGAATTTGGTCCTTTTCATTATAGGTCTGTATAAGAGTGGCCTCTAGAGGATGAGGGTGAATCCACAACTCCCCTATTGCTCCTACATACACAATCCCCGCCCCCCCCCAGTTTCATACCTAGTCCTACATAACCAATCCCCGCCCCCCAGTTTCATACCTAGTCCTACATACCTAATCCCTGCCCCCACATTTCATACCTAGCCCCACATACCCAATCCCACCCCCGGTTCATACCTAGTTCTAACACCAGCTGAGGTCTCCCTCTCCTCTCTGACCCCTGTTTGGGTAAACAAACAGGAACTACAGAGAAGTGTATAACCAACAGAATACAAGAGATAGAAGAAAGAATCTCAGACACAGAAGATACTATAGAGGAAATAGACACATTGATCAAAGAAAACAACAAATCCAACAAATTCTTAATGCAAATCATGCAGGAAATCTGGGACACCATGAAAAGACAAAACCTAAGAATAATAGGGGTAAAAGAAGGAGAAGAATTACAGCTCAAAGGCCCAGAAAATATATTCAACAAAATTATAGAAAAAAACTTTCCCAACCTAAGGAAGGATATTTCTATGAAGGTATAAAAAGCATACAGAAGACTGAATAGACTGGATCAAAAAAAATCCCCTTGCCATATAATAATCAAAACACAAAACATACAGAATAAAGAAAGAATATTAAGAGTTGCAAAGGAAAAGGGTCAAGTAACATATAAAGGTAAACCTATCAGAATTACATCTGACTTCTCTATGGAAACCATGAAAGCCAGAAGGTCTTGGATAGATGTGCTGCAGACACTAAGAGACCATGAATGCAAGCCCAGGAAAGCTTGCATTCAGGAAAGCTTTCTTTCACCATCGATGGGAAAAACAAGATATTCCAGGACAAAAATTTAAACAATACATAGACACAAACCCAGCCTTATAGAAAGTACTAGAAGGAAAACCACAACCCAAGGAAGCAAACAACACCCATAATAACACAGACCTCTAACAACTCTCCACCAACACAACTCAAAGAAGGGAAACACACAAACTCTACCACCAAAAAAAAAAACCAGAGTTAACAACTACTGGTCATTAATATCAATGGACTCAATTCACCTATAAAATGCACAGGTTAAGAGACTGGATACAAAAACAGGATCCAACATGCTGTTTACAAGAAACACACCTCTACTACAAAGAAAGACATTAACTCAGAGTAAAGGATTGGGAAAAGTTTATCCAATCAAATGGACCTAAGAAACAAGCAGGTGTGGCTATACTAATATCTAACAAAATTGACTTCAAACTAAAATCAATCAGAAGAGATGGAGAAGGGAACTTTATACTCATAACAGGAATATTCAGGATGAAGTCTCAATCCTGAATATCTATGCCCCTAATATAAAAGCACCCACATATGTAAAAGAAACATTACTAGAACTCAAAGCACAAATCAAACCCCACACACTAAAAGGAGGAGATTTCAGCACTCCTCTCTCACGTATGGACAGGTCAACCAGACAGAAACTTAACAGAGACATAAGAGAACTAACAGAGGTAATGAACCAAATGGACTTAACAGACATCCATAGAACATTCCACCCAAATAGGAAAGAATATACCTTCTTCTCAGCATCTCATGGAACCTTCTCGAAAATTGATCACATACTCAATAACAAAGTAAACATCCACAGATACAAAAAAAAATAGTAACCACCTGTGTCTTATCAGATCACCATGGAATAAATTTGGATTTTAACAACAATTTTACCCCCAGAAAGCCTACAAACTCATGAAACTGAATAGTCAACTACTGAACCACCCCTGAGTCAGGGAAGAAATAAAAAAAGAAATTAATGTCTTCCTTGAACTCAATGAAAATAAAGACACAACATACCCAAAGCTATGGGACAAAGTGCCCACATAAAGAAAATGGAGAAAGCTCACATTAGAGACTTAACAGCACAGCTTGAAAGCTCTAGAAAAAAAGAAGCAGATTCACCCAGGAGGAGTAGAAGACTGGAAATAATCAAACTGAGGGCTGAAATCAGCAAAAGAGAAACACAGAAAACAATCCAAAGAATCAATGAAACAAAGAGCTGGTTGGTTGGTGTAGGAGGTCCTTCTGTTTGGGTGTTGCTTTCATTGGTTGAATAAAAAGACTGCCTTGGCCTTTTGATAGGGCAGCCCTTAGGTGGGTGTAGTAGACAGAACAGAATGCTGGGAAGAAGGACAGACAGGCACACGCAATGAATCTCCGGCCTGAGATGGAAGTAGGTTAGAATCTTCCCGGTAAGCCATGACCCCGTAGTGATACACAGATTACTAGATATGGGTTAAAGATATGAGGTATCCAATAAGATGTGAGATGTTATCCAATAAGAGGCTAGATAGAAAAGGGCAAGGCAGTGTTTAAATGAATACAGTTTCTGTGTAATTATTTCGGGTATAAGCTCGCCAGGCACCAGGAACGTGGTAGGAGCCGGGCTGCTGGGACCCAAAGCAGGCTCGCCCTCTCATTACTACAGCTGTTCTTGCAGAAAATCAACAAGATCGACAAACCCCTATCCAAACTAATCAAAAGGCAGAGAGAGAACACGCAAAAAAAAACAAGATCAGAAATGAAAAGGAGGACATAACAACAGACACTGAAGAAATTCAGAGAATCATTAGGTCTTACTACAAAAGCCTGTATGCCACAAAGTTAGAAAATGTAAAAGAAATGAACAGTTTTTAGGATAAGTAGTATATACCAAAATTAAATCAAGACCAGGTGAACAATTTAAATAAACATATAAGTCATGAGGAAATAGAAGCTGTCATAAAATCTCCCAACTAAAAAAGGCCCAGGACCTTTTTGGTGGGAGAAATTTCATCCGATGGATGGAGATAGAGACAGAGACCCACATTCACATCAGAGCAATGGTTTGAGCCCCCAAGGTGCAGGTGAAGA